>JAYMTP010000520.1:0-32629 GCA_036897365.1 Geranium brycei
TCAATTTTTTGAAGACTCAAGTAAGCAGTTGCTTCTGTTTTACCTCCTCCTAGCAGAATATTTTGTTCGGGAGGAAATTGTAAACACTTACTCTCTTCCGCATTGTCCACAATCATAAGGCCTCCTCCGCTTCACACTTGGTATCAGAGGCATTCCTTCCTGCCTCAAGAAGGTAGTTTCCCATGATGATGGGTGTTAGCTCTAGTAGCTAAATTTTTGTTGTGGGTGGTAAGATTTAGGATGAAATAATTATATATATATATATTGAAAATTAAGCAAACAGAATCGAGCTTAATTGTATAAGCTCGTTTGAACTCAAGCAGAACACTTTTATCGCGAGCTCGAACTTATCTAACTTTTTTCGAGTCAAATTCGAGTTTAATTGTATAAACTCGTTCGAGCCCGAGCCAAACACTTTTTCACAAGCTGAACCAAGCCCTTAATTTTAATCATTTAATTAGTAATTATTTAGTTTCTTTTTAATAACTATTTATTATTTAGTTTGAAATATACCATTATGCCCTTTGATTTTAATTTCATCTTTGAGATAAACTTCAATTTCACGTTCAAAATACTAACAGAATTTTGATCAAGTGAAAAGTAGTACGCTAAAAATTGCTGATACTTGGGTATAGACTTATAGTAACGTGTATTTTCCAATCAAATAAAGCAAGTAGAAATAAATGTTGGTGGTCTTCCTCCAGCAAGATCATCCAAGCGGTCATTTGTAGACACGAACTCCCCGTCAACGTTGAAAGCCACAATTGCACCTTTGTCCATATAACAACTCTCACCATCACCATCACTATCACTGTCACTTTCATCGTCACTTTCCTTAAAACTTTCGTCATCCCTTTCGTTGATTGTGAAAATCTTAGACCTCCAAGTGTGAACGAAGTCCCAAGAAGGTGTATACAGCAACCAAGGCATCTCTGCTGTGAAATTGTCAAAGTCAGCTTCGCATGAGATGTATACCACCTCAAACTCATTTTGTTCGAGATATCTTGATTCTAAATTAGCTATAAACTTAGAAGATTTGTATGCAAAACATGGCGCGAATAAGAGCAGGACATGCTTTCCCCACAGTTGGGAGACTGGAACTCGATCATACGCTCCTCCTCCTCTATGCCGTAACAAAGGAGGTCCACCCGCCGCAAAAATGAATTGCAACTTTACTTCTTCTTCTTGCACATTCTAACTCTACAACCCTTTGTCGCGTAAAAGGATACGCTTCAATCCCAAAATGATGGATGATGTCTGCACCATGTCGATCATAGAACCTTTTGTCAATATTTGGTTCACGCAGATTAATAACAACAAGACGATCTCCTCCTCCTTCTCCATTGTAATACCTGAAAACAGGAATAAACCTTGTCAGGGCAGGTTGATTTTAAGGAAAACAGTTGGACACATAGTCACAACAAACACACCTCTCTTGTTCATCATAACATCTGAAAATACGAACCAACCTCTTACAACACGAGTCCATATAAGGCAGTGTCAGCCAAGGGATATTTTCACAAGGCCTGCACGCCCAATTCCCGTGAAGATAGAAAGAGGAATGGAGGTTAATTTGCACAATCTCAAAATCGTAACCTAAATTAATGACCTCTTGGTACACCTTCTTAATGGATTTCATACGTGATAGATTCGAGTCATGATTACAGAAATATAAGCCAATTACCTTATCCTTGAGGGAGGAGAGTGATACCTGCAATTCATTATGTCGTGTCAAGTCAAACAACACAGCATCAAGTATAGTATATAATTATAAATAAACTAGGTACCTTGCTTCCATCCTTTGCGAGTAAAAAATCAGGTGCGGGAGAGCCTAGGAGGAGGTTCAAGTCGATGAATCCTTTGGTTAAGGCTCGATCCTCATCAATCGAGGAGAAGTGTAGTCGATGGTAAGTAGAAATAAATGTTGGTGGTCTTCCTTTCCTCCCATCTAACAGAGTTGGTAGCATTCTGCGATGATGAGAAACAAGTTCAGCAATTCCATAAGAATCGAAAGCATAACAAGGCACGTAGCTGCTCGTCACCAAAACCGTGCGGCTGGGGTCGAGGATAACCCAATAAGGTTCGAAATCAATCTGATTAGGGGTTCGAAAAGCCTGCTGAATACAATCACAAGCTCGTTTATTAGTAAAAGGGATCGCAAGCCATGGCATCTTGGAAAACCAGTCGTGGAAGCGATTACGGGCGCAACTCTGAAAAGAGGCAGGGCCTCGATCTACCGCCACGAACACGACGTCGAAATCAAAGTCGAAGTCGCGCTCGTTGTAGGATGCGATGAGGGAGAGGGCGTCCGGGGGGAGACCGCCAGGAATGTGGTAACGGGTCAATGGCAGGATGTATATTAGTATAGTCTTCCCAGTGATATAATCAACACTAACCCTATCACCAACCTGACAGACAGATACAAGGAATTGCAAAACTAGAGCAAGCCAATACCTACGTATGTAATAGTGTGAGTATCAACCCTGACCTGAGGATTGTTAGAGAGGAGAAAATCGTTGGTGGGATTGGGGAAAAGGAGAGAGGCGATGTCGTAAGTGTCGCCGATTTGGGCATTGCCGCGACAAGGGCTGGCAGGAGGATAGGGAGGGGGCAAAGGGTGAGGATCGTACCGCCACACGATGCGACAGCTCCGTTGTACGATACCTCTCACTCTCGCTCTCTTCCGACACTCAACCTCACCTGTACCCAGCCTTCTTCTCTTCATCGTACCGACAATGGGGTTAGGTTGGGGTTGGCTTTTATAAATACCACGCCAACAAACCATGAAGCCTCGCGGGCTCCAATACGGCGCCGTTTTAACCACCGTAATACTCAATGGTGCCCTCTCCTAAAAAATAATCTCACACTTCACTACAATTGCCTTGTTGCGTTGCTAGCTACAATATTATTATTTTTCGAGATAGGTGGGTGAGAATTTTTTTTCTCCTATGACTACACACTCGTTAGTTGACAGTTTATTTTAAGGGAAAAAAATCAAAATACCCTATTTGCCTTTAAATTTCTAAAATAATTTTTCTCTCTCATTTTCGCTCCTTCTCTCCCTCTCTCTCCAAGAAATAAACTCACAAGTTGAAATAAAAACATCAAGCAAATCAAAGTCCCCCCACCCCACCCCACCCCACCACCTTTAGGTCGTCCTTAGTCGTATTATTTGTCGGTCATCACCCAAAAAAAACCTCAAAAACCTACAAATATGTCGTCGTTAGTTCAAAAACGCACCACCTTGTCCATTGTACATGCCTTCGTCCACTCCGATCTACCTCTCCATATCTTAGCCTACCAAAATACACAACCTTCCACCTCTCTATTTTACAGATGTTGATACCGTCCAAAATGGAGAACCCTAGATATGAGATTACAGATTTCAAACGGTGCTCCTCCTCTCGAACCCAACCGCCCAGAATGACGTCATTGTCCGTGAAAGTTCACTTGACAACCGTTGAAGAAGTTGCCGGAAGAGTAGTCATAGGAACTGGCAGGCGGAAAACGGAGTAAACTAGAAAACACCCAAATATCCCAAAATTTAGCGATGGGTTGTTAAATTAAATTATAGAATTTCCTGATAAATAAATAATTGTCTAAATACTTTGCACAAAATTAAATAGGTTTCTTTTTACTTTAGTTTGAGCAATTGAGATAAGATTGAAAATGAAAAAAAATTGAACGCAAAGGAGGAGGAGCCAGAGAATGAGAGGAGGAGGGAGAAGGACAAAGGAAAAAGATCTATCGATTTGAAAATTTGAATAACAATTAAATCTATTTTTCATTTCATACTGAAAATTAACGGTGTTAACATAAAATACACAATAAATATAGCATATGAGAAAAACAATTATCATCTCACATTCTCACCTATCACAAAAAAATAGTCAATTGTAGTTAGGTGAGAAATGTGTCAAGTCAACTGTAGTCAAGTGAGATTATCTCTTACCCGAATGGTAGCTATATTAATTATGACTCCATACACAAAGAGTGATGTGATGAACTATGTTTTTTTTCGTTCAGATTTAAGTTAGTTGATTAATTTTGATAAAATTAAAACTTATGTATAAATATAAGATTACATTAATATCATAGTTTAATAAGTGTCCTCGATGGGACACCATGCGCATTTTTTTCATGGGAGGTTATGAGTTCGAATCTTGCTATGTGTATGAGATGGGGGTAGAATTGGAATATTATGTAATTATTCAATAATAATAATAACAACAACGACGACGACAACAACAACAACAACAACAACAACAATAATAATAATAATAATAAGATAATTTAAGAAAATATATCTTGATTTTAGGGATAATCTTAGCTAGGTTCACAATATGCATGTTTCATATAGGTCACCTAAATTGTTGTTGTTTTTCTTTATGTTACTAACACAGTTAGTTTTTAAATTTTACATTTTTATCATTATTTCCTGTTGAAATGAGTAATTGTATCCAAGGGGGCACTCTGGCAGTTGAGCTTCATTGTAGAGAGGTCATGGGTTCGAACTCGTTGAGAAGGATGCGGATGGTTCATGGGTAGATAGAGTATGATGTACTTTTCAAGAGAAAAAATGGTTTCATGGCCATAATTTTAGTGGAGAAATCATAGCGAGCCTATCTTGCAGAGTATGGACGATTTGGTTTTGGTCAAAATGACGCGTTTTACGGGACAAAGAAAACTGTAATGATAAATATTTAATTTTGACTCATAATGAGAGACTATTTAGGGTTTGCAAAGAGATTGTAAGAGAAAATTTGGCCCTTCTTTGCAACGTTAATGGCGGACGGAGGGTCTCATGTCGAGGTCGGAGAGACGATAATACACATTGATGGAAAACTATACTTACAAATTCTTCACTGTGGTGACATGATACACATTAATATTTGACATGAAAATCATATATGATTTACCGCGGCAACATGTAAACATCCCTAAAAATAATGTTGATAATGAAGTTGATAATGATCCAATACATTTAGAATCTATTATGCGCCAGAAAACACTTATTCTTAGGGTTGACTCACCCATAAAGTAAATGAAGCAATTACTTTAGTCTCACATAAAAATAGACTTCACATACAATAAAAATGTCAAAATATAATTACATTATGTATATATTATGTCTAATTTAAAAACCAATACCAAAAGCAATACTCAATTTATAACAAAATGTCTTTTCATAAGAAACAAAATGTTTCATTATAAATTTTACTTTAAGCTTCAAAAATTGTTGAGCCGACTTTAGTTAACCGTCATGTATCTCTTCTCAACTTATAATGCAATTTGATGATACAATAACAAAAGGACTTAAATTGAAGAAGAACAAAACTAAAATAATATTTTCTTAAATTATCCTAATATGTTTTAATTCGTTGCAGCCTATCACTCCAACTTGAACAAGATTATTGAACCATATGTGATGCGTGGGGCCACACCATATACACTTGAACTCTTCTACATTCCACATAGACAGAGTATTCAAATGAAAACTCGACAAGTTCCCTGACTATGAATTTGGATTGACTCTTCAATGGTCTTCATTTCCTGGAAATTAATGAAAAGTAAAGAATTATAGGAAGCATTTAATTATATTCGACAATGGCGAGCCACCAACGATGGTCCACGCTGGGATGTCGCGCCTCTTCTCGTCCATATACGGTCCATCTAGAGAGAAAAATTCTTAGAGAGACTTAGGTGGCGGAGAGAGTGGCACATGTGTAAAAAATTTAAAACAAAAGAGGGATAAAATCAATATTTTATATAAAAAATTAAAGAGTGTAAACCAATGATAAATTATTTGATCTAAGTGACTTGTGAAATTAAAAAAAAATTAGGCGTAGAAAAAACATGTTTCAACAAATACGCCTAGCTGCAATTGACCCAATTTTACCATTGTATCAAAATTTATTAACTTCTCAACCAACTTATATCATAATGAAAAAACATATTTTCATTAAATTGTCATAGTGAACATGGTAAATTGCAAAAAGTCGCCGTGAACATTTTCAATTTAAAAAAAGTTGCCATGAATTTTATTTTCACAAAAATTACTTGTGAACTTAACATTTGTTTTGTAAGTTGTGTACATTTATCCAACAATGATGAAAATACCAACGAAATCGATTTTTTAAAATATAAAAAAAATATTTTTCCAACTTGAGTTCGTCAGTCTTTTTTATTCTATCGCTCGCCATTGATGTCCTTCTGTGAAACTTCAGATCTAAACGAGTCTGAAGTAAAGAGAAAAACCGGCGAGCTCGAGTTGTAAAATATTATTTTTTATTTTGATTTTTGAAAAATAATTAATTTAAAGGTATTTTTAACAATTGTACATATTTCGCCAAAAAAATGATAAGTTCACCGACACTTCTTACAAAAATAAAAGTTCATGTCAACTTATACAAAATTGGAAAAGTTGATGGCAACATTTTTCAATTTATCTTAATTAATATAGTTTGAGACTTAGTAATTATATACTTTTATTTTAGACATAAGGTGGTAAAAACGGTGCGTTTTGTGAGGGTAGGAAACTGAAAGGACAATTCAACCAACCATTTTGGCTCGTAAATGGAAGCGATTCAAAGCGGAAGAGAAGAGAAGAGACAATTAGGGCTTGAAGAACAGTGACAGTGACGGTGACAGATTGGTCCTTCTCTGCAACGTTAATGGCGGACGGAGCTTCTCAGGCCGAACCAAGGTCGGAGAGGCGATGGAGGAGACGACTCCTCCTCTCCCGCCAAAACCCCCCTCTTCCCCCCACTAAACGTCGCCGTATTGGAGCTCGTAAATCTTCCCCACCTCACCCAGTCGTCGTCATTGACCTCGAAGACGACGATTCACTACCAGATTCGAAAAAAATTGATGTCTGTGAGAGCTCTGTTCCTGGAAATGATGGTCGTCAGAACCAGGCTCTGCATGATGGCGATGATCTTCCTGAGCAGAACTTGATTGATGAATTGACGCGCAGAGCCAGGAAAAGAACTTCGGATGCTGATGCTCGAGATGCACGTGTTTCTCGAGGTAATGGTTTGGCTATTGAATGTGAAATGATTGCTAATGAAACCAGAAGAGGCTTGGATGTAGTGGTAGAGAAGAATGGTAGATTGAATAATGATGGTGATGGTAATGCCAATGATACTTGTTTTAGTTATGTTGATGGTTTGGCTAGAAATTGTCAAGTGTCTGTCAATGTTTTGGAGGGTGGTTCGAATGTGGATCTTGACTACAAGTTTTTCTTGGATAATTTGGGGGAAGAGGATAAGTTCCGTGACCTAAAAATTGACATGGGCGATAAGGCCACGCCTCTGGTTATTGGCCATGAAATTTCTTCGAGGATTGGAAAAGAGAAGATGGGTAGTCGTGACGAGGAAGGGCCTTGTGGTTCTAGGAGAAATCGTTTAGATGCAATGGAGGAGAGGAATGCTAGACTTGATCACAATGGTGATGCTGAAGCTAATTATGCTGAGAGACACAATTCAAAGGCGAGCGAGGACAAGAACACTAAATCTATCAAAGGAAAGAGTTCTGAGGTGATGGAAGGCATGGATTCTAGATTGGGCCGGGATGGTGACCGTGCTAAGGGTAATTGTGTTTCTGATGAGGATGGTGGTGTTGGGGTTTATTTCATTGCCGATTGCAATGCTACCACTAAAGGTAATTGTATTTGTGATGAAATTAAAGATATGTGTGTTTTCTTGAAATCCTACTCTAATTGTATATGCCAAGATTCTGATGGTGAAGTCAAGAGTAATAAGGATTTTTCTAAGGTTAAGATAAATGACAAAGATCTTTGTGCTTCAGGTGGTGGTGATGATGCTAAAGATCGTTGTGTTTCTAATGCTGATGGTGCTAAAGATAATGATGCCGAACAACATTGTGCTTCTGGTGGTGATGATGTTGAATTTCTTCATGTTTCGGACGCTGGTGATGTTAACTATTATTCTCTTTCCGATGATGATGACAATAGCAATAGTCACGATTTGGATTCTGATGGTATGGTGGATGAATGTTACAAAATCTTCTTGCGTTGTCTAAAACCGGATGGTGAGATTGCGGATTTCCTGGACTTCAAAGGCGAAATGAAAAGATATGGCGCCAAAAGCAACATGGAAGAAAGGCCAGGGCTAAAAACTCCATTCAACTCATTTGTGCGTATGTTTTTTATGCTTTTGATCATGTGAAATATGTTATGTGTCACAAGTCTGATTCTCAATGGATTAATCTTTATGCAGACCCCTAGAAACAATGGTGGTCGTACTCTTACTAGCATCGTGACAAAGCAGACTAAGTTTGCGGATAAACGCAAGTTCAGAGAGGAACTAATAAATGTTCTCAAAAGACCTTACAATGAAAACGAGTATGAAAAACTTTGGAAAGAAATTTCTATTCGAAGGCCTATTGAGCTCCAGAGGGAATTGCGCGGGAAGACTAAAAGATACCCGGTGGATCGTGTTGGGAAATCATATCTTGATCACCATCCCGGTAATTAAGCTCATTTTGATATTTGCCTTATATATAGGATCCATATTAGTTCAACTTAATGACATGTTATTAATTATGATTAGGAAGTTTATGTTGATGACACTCACAACTTGGCTTTTGTTATAATCCATATGTCTGTGTCGTGTTATTGGAAATTCTTAACTTGAATGCAATTCAGGTTTTATCGGTTTGAAGAAAACAAACATTTTTCTTCTTCTTCACAGATCTTGCTTCGACAATTGCATCTATGAAGAAGGATAAACAAAGAGTTCTGAACCAATTTCGTGGGTTTTTCTATTGGTTGGAGGTATTGGTTGTCTTTCATATATTCTGGAAATAGAAAAACTTGTGAACTGGATTTTCTTAAAACTGACTCGCATATTATATTGTGGTGGCAGAATTTGAGTCATCAAGGATCGTTTGTTCCTTGGAAAGACCCAGTGTGCTTGCAGGTGTTACCAAAAACATGACATCAAGGATCAGACAATTTCAGCTTTTGAATTGTATTCTAAAAGAGCTCCTAGGGCATCAATTTTTTTTTTGTGATGAGCCAAAAACCTTGTAATATCTGTTGTTGATCTTTTGTTAATATGGTGATTTGGTGTTGTACTGTTGTTAACTGTTGTGCCTTTGTGTTGCATAGAGCTTACTTGTCAAGTGGACAACTTGTCTCAGTTTCTTGGCACTTCCTCAAGATTTCAAATATCTATTAAATCAAGGCTGAATAAGGAACTCTGAAAACTCGAATAAAATTAGGCAAAACTTGTTTTATATTAAAAATTCACACATAATTTATGTGAGAGATAAAAATTATACTATGTTTGTAAAATAAGATATTTTGAAACAATTTTAAAAGTTAAAAAAATACAAAAAAATATTCAAAAAAACAATACAAATTATAGAATAATTTTAAAATATATATGCAAATATAAGAATGAAAATTTTCACTAATTTTGATTAGTGAAAACTTGATAAAATAGAACCATCGTCAATGAGTTTTAAAACTCCACCGACTCAACTTTTTACTAAATTCTCGAAAGTATCATAATATTTATTTATCCATAATAACCCAAGTAAAGAAGTCCAAATTTTTTTTTCTAGAAATCCCCAGAATCGTAGCTTTTACCTGCAATCGGAGAAAATAAGCAAGACCCAACTCAGAATTACTCCGAAATCGCACAGAAATTGTTGTGTAACTCAATTTTTGCAAAAACGGCGTCGTCTGAGCTTCCTCCTAGAAATAGCTACACAAAACAAATGGAGGGTTTTATAGAACAGAGCGAAGTAGAAAGAAGAGAACAACCATACATGGAGAAAAATTCGGCAGCTTGCGCCATGGAATGGAGTATTGAGCTCGACAAAGCTCTCCGTTCCAGAAACCCAGGTCAGAGTTATTCTCAATTACACGATTCTCCGTCTTTTTCTTTCGTACTCACAGAGCTTTCGCCAATGGCGTTTCAGGTCGTTCTGTGCAAGCCATTCATCGAATCGGGAAGAGACTCGCGCTTTGGAGCCGAGAACCTGAACCCACAATGGCTTCCTCTGGCATGCTCGGTTTGATTTCTGGGGAAGATAGGCTCTTCTTCAACACCATCCTCCTCCGGCTCGCAGATGCTTTCAGGTTCGGAGACAAGAGTGTCAGGCTCGCTGTTGTCAATATTTTCAGGTCTGAGCTCAGGAACTGTAAGAGAAGGAAAGGGAATGCTGGGATTTTGGGGAAGGCCCGAGTGCAGAATCAGGCCGAGTTGTTGAGGAGAGTGAAGGTTGTGTTCGATACAGGTGACGCAGAGTCAAGAGCTTTAGCTCTGCTCTTGTTTGGCTGCTGGGCTGATTTCACCAAGGACAACGCTCAAATTCGATATCTGATACTTTCTACATTGGTTTCTTCTGATAGTTTTGAGGTAGTGGAGTTTTCATGTGATCTCGAATCGTTTGTGGGTAATTTTTACCATCGAATCGCGCATTCTCGTGATTTACATTCAAATTTGATGTTTTTAGCTGGATATGTTATGTGCCCTTTCTTAAACGTAGTGCTTCGGATAATGATTTATAATCCACCGTGTATATAGAAATTGATCTAAAGCTTGGCAGGACTGATTTGATACTACTTTCTACAGGTCAAAGCATCACTCTATGCTGCAGGATGCTTTTGTGAGTTATCGGATGACTTTGCTCTAGTCGTCTTAGAAATGCTGGCTAACTTGGTTACATCATGCGAGATATCATTGGCCGTGAGGTTGGCTGGAGTGCGGATCTTTGCGATGATGAGTAGCTCATTCTTTGTTGCAAATAGAGCTTCCAAGGTCATGTCTTGTTCTATTTCTGTTTTGAGTCTTGACAAAAAGGACATTGCCGAGCATTGATCTAAGTATCCTTATTGTAATGTCATGTACATAATGAAAGGTCATGTTTGCTGTTTGTTACTCAACATTAATTTATTGCAGACAGGTTTAAAGCTGGTTCAGGATTCCTCGGAGGAGGATCTTTTGGTTGCTTTGCTGGTTTCACTCTCTAAACTTGCTTCTAAAGTATCAGTTTTGATACCCAAACAGGTAGATCTCTATCGTCTATAGTGATTTTAAGTGCTTGTTTTGACAATTTAGGAATTCATTTTAAGATATGCTTCACACCATCAGTCCTTTGCTCGGCGAAAAAGAAATGGACTGAAATTTAATTGTGCATATGGAGATCATTTGATACATATTTTCCTCCTAATGTTATCTTACATAATTAGTCATGGTAGTATTTGTGATTTTGATTAGCATTAGTACTACAGTAGTACAGTACTGATAGTAAAATGAAAAGGTAATGTTTTATTTGCTTATGACCACAATCACTCGGATGTCCACTTGAATTTGTATGAAGAAATTGTGTTTCACAACAATATAAGATTGTTTCTCAACTTTGTCTTATCGTTTTTGACATTTGGATGCAGATGGAATCACTTGCCTCGTTTCTGTCCCAAGAAAGAACCTTGCGTATGAGAGAAACAGCAATAAGATGTATGCATTTCCTTCTTGTCCAAGGGGTTGTGTATGCTCCTACTAGTGGACACTTCATCAGAACATTGTTGAGCACATTTGATGTACCTGAACTTTCATCAGCAGTACAATGCCAAGTTCTACAGATTTTGCATAGGGTAATCTTGAGCTTGTACAAAACAATTTTTCTTTTAGCACTGATAGTTTTAAAATTTATGAACTATTTTTGGATACTTGCAGATTCTTCTGTATGAGCTGCGTAATTCACCTTGCATGGAGATGCAAGAATGTACTGATCTGATTACCACGATTCAGTATGCATCTAAATCTCCAAACTTGTCAAAGAGCCTCTCAGCCATCCGTGTTATGGCTGATATATCAAGCAACCTTACGAGAAGACCAGAAATGGGATCTGATATCATCTGTTCCTCCTTTCATCCGATGCACCTCATTACATTAATTATAGAACAGGTTACCTCATTGGTGAATCCATCGCTGGATCTTGATCACGCAGAGTCTCAAGTGTCCCAATACGTTAAAAGCCTGTTTGGTATACTTCTTTTTCTGGTTGGTGAAAATCCAGATCTGGGTGCTTCGGTGCTGGATAAAGTTAATCTATTCGTTGAGTATATAGTAAATTTTCATGGAAGTGTCACAATGCAAGAAGACTTATCGGATAGTGATATGGAGAAGTTTAGAGGAGAAAAAAGCGTGATAATTATATTAAAGATTACATCTTATATCAACAAGTTTTTGGTGGATTACCTTGAAAATCTCAATGAAGTTGGAGGTATTACTACTCAAGTTTTCGACAAAGTGAAGACCTTGGTCGGAAGTGTACATGGATGCATCTTATTTGATGCGTACATGAAAACATTATTCTCTATACTGTTACATTCTCGAATAATTTGGGGTTGCGTGGTTAATGAGAATAAGGAAGGTTACAATCTTGATAAAAAATCGACTATATCTCTTCAAAATCCCTCAGTTGAGCTAGAGGTCTTTTCTCTTGAGTTTGCGAAGACATTGACAGAAGAGAATTGCTGGTATGCTTACAAGACAGGGACATATGCGGCTTGTCATGGATCATGGCTCACAGCTACTTTTATACTTGGACAGTTGATTTCTAAGGTTCAGTCAGATCATTGTTGTTGCTGGTTGAAGTCGTTGGTTCAGTTGGCTCACTCGGAGAGTAAAGTGCAACTTCTTCTTTTACCAAAAGAACGGGCTACTTCAATGGATTTATTCGAGATAATAAAAACCTCTGTCATGCACACAGAGGGTGAATCCAATGAAATGTATCAGGATCAAACCGGGAATATGAATGCTACCGTGCTAACTAAAATCCTCGTTGGTGCTTACCATGGGATTTGCTCTTCGGTAGATTCATTAGATACCACTGACACGTCAAGTCAAACATTTTTTTTCCAGAAATGGTTTTTGGGTCTGAGAGCAAAGGTACTAGGAATAGTGGTGGAGGTACTTAAAATTGGTGATCAGACCGTATATGGCAATGTTGGACAAACTCAGGAATCTATTATGCGCGGGTCCCTAGACTTGTTGCAACAAATAACTTTGCGGTTGAAGAGGCTAGCGTGTGAATTTGATCTGATTGCCAGATCTTTTATTGGCATAGACAAGAAAAGTTCAACAATCATTTCAGCTCTTGCACTTAGTTGTTCACTATTAGCCTTCACTACTGGTTTCTCCCTTTTCATTCCAAATCTACCCACTCATGAATCAATTGAATCACGTTTACAACCAGTTCTGCTTCAGAATTTAATCAGGCGGTTGAAACATATAGATTGTGAAACTAGTAGGAGTATTAGTTTGCTTTTAGAGGTCAGTGTACAGCCCGATAACTTTTCACACTTGGAATCCAGAAATCTGTCTCTGAGTATTGGTTGTGAAGCAAGACATGTCCGAACCATTTGTAGCCATGCCATTTCACGCCTGGTTTGCTTGCAAAATGAGGCAAGCTTGGTGCGAAGTGAAGATTTACTATCCAAAATTACCAAGGATGGTTTGCAACTTGTACTGGACATCGTTATGAAATGGATTCACATACCATTTCGAATTCCGAAGTACTTCCTGAAAGTAAGGTATGGCAAATAGTTTTGACATATCCCTATCTAAATTACTTGTAGATGAGGATATATTGTTGGGAAAATTGCAAAAGGTGCCCTATTATCTGACACTTGCATTTTCTTTTCCAAAATGTGTGTATTTTTTCTATAAAAATGACGAAATTGCCCCTGAAACTATTTTTTTTAAAAGAAATATTTTAAAAGTTATTCTGTTTTTTTCTTTTAACCAAAATTTGTATGATCAAGTTTTGTAATTTAATTTTGTAGTTATAAATTTTTGAAGTTAAAATTATGTTATAAAACTCTTGTTCTTAATTTCAGGGGCAATTTTGTCATTTTCATAAAAATAAACACATTTTGCAAAAAAAATGCAAACAACACTACACCTTTTTGCCTTTAACAAACTACACAACACCCTTTTGCAAAAGTGTTAGATTATAGAGCACCTTTTTGCAATTTTCCCTATTTCTAAGTAATTCATTTGCAGGATCTTGATACATGACGAAGTTACTGGTCGCTTTTGGATCTATTGTACGATTTGACCTTATCCAGCATGATTATAATATTTGAAGTTGTGCAGGCCTTGCATCGGATCGGAACTTTTTGCCTCCAATGCAGACAGTAGCAGCTCCAATAAGATATTGGTTTCTCTAGGCTCCCACCTATCTTTAAATCTTTGCCTGTGGGTGAAACATTTGCCATCAGATCTCCCAGTTAGATTGACCAAGTTGTACTGTGTCCTTTCTTGTTGCGAGGAACAAAAACAGGCATATAATAATAATAAACCTTGGGAAACTGAGGACTTGGTAGAAATGGACGAAAAACTGCTCAACTATGTTACAGAATGTTCAAAAAAGATTAACTGTAAGCGTCGCAGGAACGGTGGTAAAGATGAAGGGGTCATCAATGCGTTTGCACGTTTTGAACTGAATGAGAAACAACAAGGGTTCACAAGTTGTTTGCTTGATGTTTCTAATTTCCCAGTAGGTTCCTATAAAATCAGTTGGCATAGCTGTTGTGTAGACAACCGGGGTTCCTATTGGAGCCTCCTCCCTCTAAATGCTGGACCTGTATTTACAGTCCAATGACCAGCTAATTTTGTAGAATTGAAGCGGGGTGGTCTACTCTACTCAATTAAAGTTTTGGCCGTTCCTTTTGTCTTGTCACCTAAGCTGCTGCTGCTGCTGCTGATAAGGTGTAGTATTTCTTGTTTCGACTGCATATATTCAGGTATTCGGTTGTTTCCAGAATTATTTTTCTTTTATCCTTGCTGAATCTTCTTGGTTGTTCAAGCTCATACCGCCTTTTTCTGTATGCAGTTTGTAGCAAAGATTTTCTAGCGACCACACCACACTCCCTGCTCCCTCGTATGTGGTAAGATTGTAAATCATTATCATTAGGGTAAATTGCAAAACGTTACCTTGAACTTTAATTTTTGGTTGTGAACTTTCCATTTTTTTGACAATTGTGTACATTCAAAAAGGACGAAAATGCCCTTGAAACCAACTTTTTTAAACCAAAATTCAAAAAATAATTTTGAACTCAAGTTCGTTGGGTTTTTTTATCCTCTCACACGCCATTTATATCCTTCCACGAGACTTAGATCTAGATGAGTTAAGAGTGAAGAGAAAAAATTGCGAGCACGAGTTGAAAAAGATTATTTTTTATTTTGGAAAAAATAATTTTAAGTGCATTTTCGTCATTTTTTGACAAATGTACATATTTTGCAAAACAATGGTAAGTTCACATTCACTTTTTGCAATTTTCCCTTATCATTATTTCATTCAATATGTGTATACAGTAATATAGGAATAGCAAGTGTTTCAAAGTAACTAATTAACTGCTAGCTTGTAACCAACATTACAATTCATGTTAGGTTATTTTAGATCTGCAATCTCTATGATATTAAATATGATTTTCTCTTCATTATTTTTATAGGAGACAGATAGTTGTAGTTATGTTTCTATGAAATCAGAATTTATCACCATTGTGAAAATGGCTAAATTTGTATCTTGTTCTTCAGATGCTCCATTCCAATTCCAGCGTGGCTTTGCGTTCTTTTTCAGATCGAAGAATAAGACCTGAGCAACATTGCATCACATCGCAAAGATTTGTTGGTTTGATCTGCATGATATAATTGAACCTCCCCATGCATGTATATTATCTGTATCTGGGCTGGGATTGCCATTCTTTACAACAAAAGAGAGCTAAGCTACAGAATTAGAATTAGCTTATTTTTATTTTATGAGTCAATGCTAAAGTATCTATTTTGTTTGAAAACGTTATCCATAATGTTTAGATTAGATTAAGATATGAAATGTATCCATAGACATATAATTGAAATCATCTAGATGGAACTGAACAAAAACAACACATGGATTATTAAATTTTAAATGAAGGAGATTCGTCATTTTCAAATATAGGGTATTTTTTTCAAAATGAAAGTCAAACTATAATAATAATTAATGAGCTAAATGTAATGTGTTATGTTTGTTAAAAGCTTGATCGACCTAGAAATCAAATTGGAGGCTCATAACAAAGACCATCAAACTCTGATATTATAACAATGATAAGTGTAAAACACTTGATTTTCAATTTTTCCATGATAATTACCTTCAAGTATTTATAGGAAATGACAAAGTCAAACAAAGTATCATCACCGAAGACATTGGAAATCAAAGAATTTACACTTATCTTCGTTACAGGTGTCACGTTCAATTCAATTATTTGATACTATACATTTATAAGCATCTAACAACTACATTTGTGAAGAAAATTAGATTCTTGTTCTTGTATTCGAAATAATTTAACCAAATTCAACTCCTATTAAAATGGGTATGTGTTATGTTTTTTTTGAGGGAATGGTATGTGCTATGTTGAATGTGAGTTATTTTGCATTGTATGCACATTATGTAATTTTGGGGTCTAGTGCTGGATTGGTGGAGGGTCCAGACTACATTCCCTGATACCCCGGCCGCTCTCTTTCTTTGTTGGGACTCTCTTTGCTGTTCGCGGTCTCTCCGACGGGTTTGGGCAAGAAATTGCTATTTGGGCTTGTGGCAAATTTGTATGGCGAGGAATGCTAAGGCTTTCAGGAACGAGTCTACATCTCCATCGGTGGCCTTCTTACAGTTTCGGATATATGTTTTCTCCCTGTTACGAGTAAATGACATTTCCGCTGGTTGGACTTTTAAGTCATTTTTACAGTGGTCAGACTGTCCATACTAACTCTCGGTGTCTTCGTCCACTTTTATGCTCTTGTGTGGATTTTGTTCTTCGTTTCCTTACTCTTTGTTTACTAATAAAATTTTTCTTTGTTGCTGATAATTTTTTTTTTTTAAATCCCTTAAAATTTATAATGACATCATAAATGTGGGTTAAGTAAAGTCCGGAGCTGTTTGGGCCCGGGATAGACTAAATCTGAGCCCATGACGACAGTAACCCGATAGCCAAAAGGTCCCCAAATACGAATTAGGGTTTTGCATTTCTGGTGTTGTGTTGTGTTGCACATATAAAGTAAAGAAGAAGAAGAAGAAGAAGAACCAGAAGCAGAGAGAGAGATAGAGAGAAAATGCCGGCTGGACATGGACTCCGAGCTCGAACGAGAGATAGCTTCTCTCGTGCCTTCAGGAAGAAGGGTTACATCCCTCTGACGACGTACCTGAGGACCTACAAGATCGGCGATTACGTCGACGTCAAGGTCAACGGCGCCGTTCACAAGGGCATGCCCCACAAGTTCTATCATGGTCGCACCGGAAAGGTCTGGAACGTCACCAAGCGCGCCATTGGCGTTGAAATGAACAAGCAGGTTCGTTACCGTTTCTAGCTTATTCGCCGCTTGATTTCTGGTTTTCAGTGACTTGTTTGTTTTGCTCTTGTTGTATTGATTTTGCAATTTTATTTTATTTCATTGAATCTGAAATATGATATGATTACTCCCACTGAAATCGATTAATTGGTTTATGAGATTTTGAACAATGTTTTTCTTGTAGGCTTTGTGAATAAATGGGTTAAATGAAAGTAAATTAGTCATATTAGGGAAATATAGCTATCCCAAACTAAACACATTTTCCATTTAGCTACACCTAACTAGGTTGTGGATCTTTCAGATACCCATACCCCAAAGTTTAATTTTTCCCCACGTCTTTAGAACTTGGATGGAAAATGTTAAAATTTGTAGCGGAAAGACAAAATTGGAAAATGGATGTTAATTTCTTAAACTCTCCACTGGTTCAGGGTTGCTGCTTTTGTATGTTGAATTGTAGGTTATGTTTCATTTTGTAGCCTACATGACTCGAAGAACTCTAGTTTGCTAGTTGTGTTTGCTTATGCTCTGCATTGTTGATACTTTCACATCATACACCTTGCTCTGGTTTGATATTTGTGTGCAACTATACTAACAGATTTTTGGGTATTAATTGCTTATATAATTTGTTTGTCTGTGGATTATGTTGATAGGTTGGTAACAGGATCATCAAGAAGAAGATTCATGTGAGGATCGAGCATGTTCTGCCATCAAGGTGTGCAGAGGAGTTCAAGCTGAGGAAAATTCAGAATGATAAGCTCAAGGCTGAGGCCAAGGCTCAGGGTGAGAAGATCAGCACCAAGAGGAAGCCTCAAGGTCCCAAACCAGGCTTTATGGTGGAAGGTGCCACTTTGGAAACCGTTACTCCAATTCCTTATGATGTCGTCAATGATCTCAAGGGTGGTTATTAGTCGTAGTGTAGTGACATCTCGGGTTATGACTGTACTTGTTTTTGCACAATGGGATTTCATTTAGCTGAAAGCTTTCTTTTCATTTTAATGGAACTACCAGTTTCTCAACAGTAGTATCCTTCAAATTATAGTTGATCGTTTGCTTACTTATTAGTGTGATGATCGTATATTTGGTATCTCATTTGTTGTAGTGACTTTAGTTCTATAAGAATTAAGATCTCATGGCTAAAATATTCAGCTGTATGTTGGGCGATTACTAGTTTAATGCAGAAGGAAGAATATGGTGGTGCCTGATGTGAGTTGCTCATGGAATTTTTTTGTTGTGTATAAATGTAGTATATGATTTATGTCAGCTAATATGGAACAATTGCTGCATATAAAAATAAATAGTACAATGATGGTTACATTTTTGTCTTGGGCATTCCTCCATCGTTATCAGATCAGTACCTCTTTCTCTAGGTTTTCATACAGGTGAAAATGTCAAGAATACCCAATTATTTATTTTGATGAAGAAAACAACTATTGTTGTGATTATCGAAACATTGTTTTGTTCTTGTTGTGTTCATTGATATTTCTAGGGAGTAAGCCAAGAATGATGCAACTTAAGAAGACTTCTGTGGTGAGTTAATGACCTGTTTTCTACCTTCAATTGCTGCTGCTATCACTAATCATTATTTGCAACTGTTTTACAGATTATCCAGTGGCACCATGAAAGGTTTCTTGTGTCACTACCTGTTTGCTAGTGGCTCTGCTCAATACGTCTTGCTGGATTCAGATAACCATGGGTTTCCCTCTGTGAATCGGTCTATTAGTTTCTGTACTGAGGCAAACTTACACATATGTGCTTCTTGCGACAGTTTGCTCCTTCTATCTTCTTTTTCAGGAAACCGTCTGCGCTATTCCGTCTGCAATCTCTTCACCAAGCTGAGCATACCTCTCCCCGAACCTCTGATGAGCACAAGGGATATTGGAGCTGGTCTTGCTTTTGACGGTCACCACTACCAGGTTGTGAGAATTTTCAGTGTCCAAGTACCAAGAACAGATGTTGCCGAGTCCTCATCTGCTAGAAGAGGCGTGCCTGAGTACAATCTGGAGATGGAGATATTCTCATCCAAAACCGGGTTGTGGATCCAGCACCATCCTTCGATTTGCCTACCACCAGACCTTCCCAAGCTCAGCACGACGCCTGTCTACTCCAACGGATCCATCTACTGGGAACTGGGAGGGTTCTTGCTCGTTTACAACGCTAGCTCCGGGGCCTGCAGGTACATTAAACTCCCGAACTATTCTGATAACTGGTCGTGGGTTTCAATGAATTTTGGGCAGTGTTTGTGTGAGTCTGGAGGTTTTGTGCACTATTGTTACACTAACTACGAAGGAATCAAGACATGGGTTCTCATCAAAGAACAAGATCATCATCATCTCAAGTGGAAGTTGGTTCACTCGATCAGGCACCAGACACTGTTGCTGCTGAATCCAGAGATGTTTCGTCGAATCGAGCTTAACAATCCCGGATTCAAGTTATCTCCATGGAAGCCTTACTTGGTATCGCCTTGTGGGTACTCGGAAGAGTCTCAGACAATGTATCTGAGGCTGCCTGGGATGTTTGTTTCTTACAACCTCCGAACACGAGTTCTGAAGGAAGTTTGCAGTTTCATGTTCCCTGATGAGAATTTCTATTGTTGCTCGCTCTTCCCGTATGTTCACAATGTTGATCCTAGGGTGATGAATCTAAGATCGTCTTCGGGAGGAAGTGCAGAGGTTGTCACTTTGCCTGTTGCAGGCTTACAGGTCAGAGGTAGGGATGTAATAGGTTCCGGTAATTGGAGTATTTGAGCTCACACATGAATATATAGCTCTTGTTTATGCTGGAGCTATAAACATTTTAATTATATTTGTTGCAATGTTTTCCTTGTATGTCTTAAATGGTCGAGAACCTGGTTTATCTTGTTAGAATAGCTCATTAATATTAGGGTTTTTTTATTTAATTTATTTTCTATTTAGTTTAGGTACTGTTCATGCATATTGTTCACCTGTAAACATTTTAATCATATTTGTTGCAATGTCCATTTCCTTGTATGTCTCCAATGGTCGAGAACTTGGTTTATCTTGTTAGATTAGCTCATTAATATTAGGGTTTCTTATTCAGTTTATTTTCTATTTAGTTTAGGTACAGTACATGCGTATTGTTCACCCGATTTTTCTATATCTGTTTCTCAATCAAGCATTTTCTGGTGACCGTTTTTCGTCATCTTCACTCCAGTTAAGCTCAAAAGCCTCTAGCGAATTCCTTACAAGCCGTCCAACGATTTCTGTCCATCCAGTGAGCCTCACGCGCCATCGCCGAAAAACGGAGTGTTCTCCATTTTCGTTTCATATCTACACGTATCAAGGAGTTTTATGTCCTCACAGCCGGCAAGTGAAACTTAACAGCTCAAAACCAGCCATTATGTTGTCCTCCTGTCTCCGTCAATCACGTGTGAGTCCCACGCCCTGTCGACATGCGCCCCCGCACCACCGCCTGATGATCGCCCAATTCATTTTCTTCGCTGATTTTTCTTGTTTTCGCACCGTCGTCTTGCGACATAGTTGCTTGTGCTGTATCATCGTAGTTGCTTAAAATTGTTTTGCACCGGCGTAGTTGTTTAAAAGTTTGGTGATTAATCTTAAAATCACCTTTGCACCGTCGTTATACGACATAGTTGCTTGAAAAGTTTGGTGAGTAATCTTAAAATCACCTTGCACCGTTGCTATGCAACGAGTTGTCGCACCGTCATTATGTGACGTAGTTGCCGCACCGTTATTGTATGACGTAATTGCTAAAAGGTTTGGTGATTTATCTTAAAATCGGGTGAAACCTATCCCTTTATTGTTCGATAGCATATCTTTCTCTTAATCTATCTTTTATCACTCTTTATAATCATCTATTGAATTTATCTGTGATAAATTGTTGAGTAGATATATTAAACTCTCATTCTTTTTTCAAGATAAAATGAGAAATCACAATCACAAACTTAAAGAAGTGTAAAAGTCTGTTTCTGTTATGTGCTGTCACGGTGCCACCTTCTCCAACAATACATGCATGACAAAATATAAAATCATGGAGTTCCTGGCTAAGTGATTTTGTTTGAGAAGAAAAAATAGTTTTAGAAATATAGGATAAATGGGAAGAAGAAGAGAAAGGATTTTGCTTTAGAGACAAGAGACAAGTTTGCTTTAGAAAGGAAGGAAAATAAAAAAAGGAGTTTGCTTTGGTGTTTGGAAAGAGAGTAAATTAATGAGGTTGATATGAAAAGATTTCATTATCTGGAAACATGTGGGCGATCCCAAATTACATTTATTGAGTGATGCGTATTTTAAAATTGTTTTTACCATATTAAGCGAGTGATTTTCGTTTGTTGACTTGTGACATTAAAGGCTAAAATTAATTGAAGGTTCATTAAATTACCTATCTTTTTCATTGCTTAGGCCAGTTCAAACACTAACTAGCTATGGAGAATTAAATGTATTGAATGGCAACGATGGTGCTGTTATTGTTGTATAAAAGAGTTATAACAAGCTTATGCTCCATTTGTTTGGCAACTATTATTGGCAAGGAATTGTCACGGGGCATGTCACAGAACAGGGCCAGGGTTTGTGACACTTGACCTTATTAGATTATTATATGTCCATTAGGGTTAGTCCATTAATTAGTATTATATATTTAGATTTTCTTATTTGATAGGTATTAGGGTTTCCTATTTAGTTTGGTTTGGATCCTATATAAAATAGTCTCCCTATTGTATTAATCATCAATGATAATAATACCAAAGTTATCAAGGTATCAGAGCAGGTTTAGTTCTTGGTTAAGGCTTCCGCTGAATTCGAGTTCTACCCACTCGTCAATGACGAGTGAGTAGGACAATTAAGAAAATTGTTCGATGTTCTTCGTCAAAGGTTCAATGTTCAAGAGGAAAATGTAAGAAAAAAATACGAATTACTGTTCATGCGCGGTTACTGTTCACGTGAAGAGAGAGAGAGAGAGAGAGAGAGAGAGAGAGAATAATAATAAAGGTAGTTTTTCAAAGGTTAACAAGCTCGTCTTCATCCATTAATTCTGGCCCAGGTGTCCCCACTCAAAGTTTTCAAAGCTCGTGTTCATCCATTAGTTCTGGCCTAAGCGCCCCAACTCAAGATATTTAAAGCTATATTGTGATTCAGAAACCGGCTCGTATACATCCCCGTAATCCGAAAGGTGATCCCGTAACTCGGTAATCGGCACGTGAACATCCCCGTAATCCGGAAAAGCTATCAACGAATTCAAAGGTTATCAAAGAAGATATTGTATCCACCAGTCCTGGCCAATGCGCCCCCACTCAAAGGTTATCAAAGTTCGTCTGCATTCATCAGTCTTGGCCAATGTGCCCCCACTCAAAGATTATCAAAATTCGTATGCATCCACCAGTCCTGGCCAGTGCGCCCCACTCAAAGAAATCAAAGTGTTTAAAGAAATCAAAGAGTTCAAAGCAATTAAATGAATCAAATCGATCAAAGTGTTCAAAGTTCATCAAAGTGTTCAAGTTCAAATTCAATTCAGTTTACACCGTATTGAGTTTGAGAGATGCTATTAGATTATATGCTCATTAGGGTTAGCCCATTAATTAGTATTATGTATTAACGTTTCCTTATTCTATAGGTATTAGGATTTCCTATTTATTTTGGTTTGAATCTTATATAAAGGGTCCTCCCCTATTGTATTAATCAACAACGATAATGATACCAAAGTTATCAAACCTGATTCGAGGAAGAATTTGTTTCATACCTTATCACGAGCTGGACCAATGCCTGTGATATTTAAGGAGATTTGAAAACACATTGTCACAAATCATCACGGGTCGAGACAAAGCCTAAGACATGTGCAACAACGCCCACGATGTGTATGTCACATGTTTGCGACAAAGGCTCGTTTCACTTGCTCTTTTTTGCTCCAATAAAACAAAGCAAACCCTACATTTTCAAGGATCCCCTCTTTTCACCTATCACGACCTCCAGCATCCTCCATTGACATTTTGAAGCTCTCTTCCACTATTGAAGGGTTAGAAGTCTATCTGGGGCTCATTTCCATCATCAAATTTCATCAAGGGGATCAATGCATCACTGGTTGAAAACTTAGGATTTTGAATTAGGGCTTTTAGACCCATTTTGGGTTTTGGGATTTGTCCAATTCACTTGACTTTTATTTCCTGCTCTTTAAACATGTATTTGACATCGATACCCATAATTATAGGTGCTAGATTTTGTATGACTTATTTACTTAGTTTATGAGGTATTTTGTTTGATTTTTATTTGTTAAATTAATTTCACTTTGCCTTGTATGTGAATGTGATTGATCTAATTTGACCAACTATTTAGTTGTGTTAACTATTGACTGATTTGGAGAAAGAGAGAGAAAGAAAGAATTAGTAGTGAAAATTAGGTGGGGTGAGGGTTGGGTTGGGGCTCGACGGCTCGTAACGCGACACCCAAATTACCCTTGGGCTAAGATTGCCTGGTTGATTGCGGTCTTGGTTGGAAATTGATCTCGAGAGAGTAAATCTCAACTCAAGCAGGCATATGTCAATTTAACTGATTTAAGATTGAATGAGTCGTTTTAATAAATTAGGTAGTAAGTCTAGAACATAACATCCGTGGTTGTCTCCTTTGATCGTTTCCACTCACTGCATTTACTTATTTGGGTTAGTGTAGTTTTTACTTCTTAGTATGAACAACTCCGTACTTCACACAAAACAACATCAATTATCGATATTTTGCATTTTATTAGTAACTTGGATTTTTATTTCACAAGTCACAACCCATTTTTCGGTTCCTTGTAGATTTGAACCTGGACGATATCGGTTTGTTATTTGATGGTCGTGTGCGATTGCATGTAAGGCCGGACCCAAGAGTGCATCACCCGGTTAGACCTTATCAGTTGTAAAATAAAAGGCGACCGTATCATGTATGCCTTTTGTCTTGATATTACAACTCATGTATACTTTTATCTGAACAAGTGATATGTTGTCTTGATATCTTATGCATGATCTTATTGTCTAAGTTATTGAAATTTTGTGTGTAAATATATCATATGTGTGAATAAAGAAAAGAAAACATCCACTACCATTTTTAGCTCTTCCCATTTCTAAGTTATTGCTTTTTAATCATCCATTTCATATAATCATCTCAACAAACCAATAAAAATCACTCTATTCAATTGCATGTGTAAAAAGAATGAGATCACACAAAACCAATTACAAATTAACTCGTTTGTAAATTACCCACAAATATCAAATATGAGACTGATGACCACAGAAATACAACAATCCAAAAAACAAAAAAACCTCACCAAACCAGCCCATCGCTTTCAAGCAATCTACCTCATCATCAATTGGCCTAATAAGTTTCAGACAAGTACATGAATAATCAAGTCAAGTAAAGTCAACCTCATCATCCATAAATTCCCAGAAAACACCCAGATTCAGAGCAGACAAAAAACATGGAGATTTCTCCAAGAAGCCTAAACCAAATGAAAATGGAAACAATGTGTCATCAATTCATTTCCCAAACACCCATCTCAGCCTCTGTTTCTGGTGTCAACTACTTCCATTGAAGACACTTCATGTTCTTCATTTCATCATAAACACAATTACTATATACAATTAATGTTGTTGGTGTTGTTTCCTTGACCTGGTTTTTTTGGATTGTGTTCTGGGTTTGGTGGGTCAATCAATCCTCTCTACATGATTCCTCTGGCGGCTCAAAACCTTGAAATTTTCAATTCATTTCACAGGTCAGCTTCTCATGTCGTGTCATGATCTTGACTAATTTATTGATAATTATTATAATACAATTATTTTCATTGAAACCCACTGCAATCTTGAATTTAAACTGCCAAATTCCCTATCTTTTGTGATAAAGTTGACAATTTTATTTCAGAATATGGTAGAACAGCAAGTATTTGGTAATAATAATTTCTTTTTGTTGAAAATTTCGTTTTCTTAGAGAAATAAAAAATATATATTTAATTTGTTTTTAAAGATTTTACAGTGAAAAATGGTCCCACATGTTTATATATCTCCTTCTTCGTCGGTGTTAAATACTCTTCTCTGCTCTCCTAAAGCGATTTCAAATCTACCCTTGTTCTCGGGACGTCGTCGTTTTGCGGATTCGCCGGAATGGCTTCGAACGGCAAGAAGTTGGTGACGACAAACCATCTCCGACACGTGGAGTCGATCGCCGTGCGACCTTCCGGCGCCGGGAAGATTGAGCAGCTCAATGCGGTGATTCTCGGGGAGGCTTTGGCCTCGGAGGAGAACGATCTCGTGTTCCCGAGCGTTGACTTTGCGAGCAAAGCTCTGGTCCCGTCCCCACAAAAGGTTGATTTCGCTTTCTTCGATTTCACTTTTTTGGGGGTTTTTGTTTTCTGGGTTGATGTTGATTTTTTTATTTGTGGGTCAGTATTTGGAGATGTACAAGAGATCGATTGAGGACCCATCTGGGTTTTGGTCAGATGTTGCATCTGGGTTTTGCTGGAAGGAGAAATGGGGTGAGCAAGTGTGTTCTGAGAATCTTGATGTCAGGAAAGGGGAGATCAAAATTGAGGTACATTGTTTTTTGGGTGTCACTTTCCAATTTTGATTGTTTGTTTGAGTGAAAAAAGCTTTGTGATCTGAGAATGAGATCAGAGTTTGGTCTGATCTGTGATTTGGGGGTTTATGTTGCAGTGGTTTAAGGGTGGTGTCACCAACATTTGCTACAACTGTTTGGATAGAAATGTCGAAGCTGGACTGGGCGACAAGGTTGCGATTTACTGGGAAGGAAATGAGCTTGGTGTGGACGATTCCCTCACGTATGCCCAACTCCTCGAGAAAGTTTGTCAGGTCAATAACTCACTTATTAGATTTTACTCAGAAAGTTTTTCTTTTGAATGCTATGGTTATTGATCTTGAACTTCAGTGCCAGCTCATATAACTTAAAATCCAATTTTGGGTTTTGGTTTTATGATTTGGTTTTGGCTGAATCTGATTTTGCTGAGTTCATTTACCTTGTCTGCAGCTTGCCAACTACTTGAAAGAAAAGGGTGTCAAAAAAGGTGACGCAGTTGTGATTTACTTACCTATGCTAATGGAACTTCCTATTGCAATGCTAGCATGTGCTCGTATTGGTGCCGTGCATTCGGTATTGAGCTATATTGATCTCTGACTCAAACAATGTTACATTTAAACCAACAAAGTCTATCCAATAAATAACTCGTAGATCGTTTTTATCAGGTTGTATTTGCTGGATTTTCTGCTGAATCGCTTGCTCAGAGAATTGTTGATTGCAAACCGAAAATTATCATAACCTGCAATGGTGTAAGAAGAGGCCCTAAAGTTCTTAACCTGAAAGAAATAGTTGATGCTGCCCTCATCCAATCAGCCAAAGACGGGTTCTCTGTAGGTAGGGGAGTTTGTGCTATCATGTGATTCAAGCATAACCATATGTGCATCTTTTGGCCTTTTATATTACGTCTGGATGATTGGATAGGCAATAGATCTCTGAAATGAATTATGTGCTAGTATATCTGTTATATCATTATTTTACCCTCTAAACGACTCTTGGGTCTTGTTTCAAGCAGATACGTGCTTGACTTATGAAAACCCAACAGCCATGGACAAACAAAATACTAAATGGCTGGAAGGAAGAGATGTGTGGTGGCAGGTTCGTAATCTAGATTGCCATTTGTTTTGTGCATTTCATATCTCCCTTGCACCAAAATATTTGTTGTATATACCTACATGAGAATTTGGTAGTTTGCAGTAGAGAAAATTGCAAAAGGGTGTTGTTGTTTGTTAATGGCAAAAAAGTGTTGTGCTGCTTGCATTTTTTTTGCAGAACGTGTGTATTTTTATAAAAATGAAGAAATTACCCCTAAAATTAAGAATTAGGACTTTTATAACATAATTTTAACTTAGAATAGTATAACTAAAAAATTAAATTACAAAATTTGATCATACAAATATTAGTTTAAAGATAAAAACAGAAAAACTTTTAAAATATTTTTTTAAAATTTAGTTTATGGAGTAATTTCATCATTTTTATAAAAATACACATATTTTCCAAAAACAATGCAAACAACACAGCATCTTTTTGCCATTAACAAACAACACAACACCCTTTTGCAAAAGTGTCATTTTATAGGGCACTTTCTTGCAATTTTCCCTTTACAACATTCAAGAAAGTCAACATCTTTCGATGCATGCTTCATGGATTACTATCCATGATGATTAGTGCACTTCAGCTTCAGTTATTAGCTAAAAACTATCAAATTTCAGGATAGTGTTCATAAATATCCAACCACGTGCACGGTAGAGTGGGTTGATGCGGAGGATCCACTGTTCCTACTGTATACCAGTGGTAGTACGGGAAAGCCAAAGGTATGAATATTTCTTTAGTTGAACAGAGATTTTTCCTTTATTTTCTCCAATTGCATGCTTTAATATAGATCATTTATAAAGGGAGTTCTCCATACAACTGGAGGATATATGGTTTACACTGCTACAACTTTCAAGTATGCATTTGACTACAAACCGTCTGACATATACTGGTACGCCCTCGAGTCCTCAACTTATCCATAGTGTTTATGAAAAGTGCTCAATAATCCACTGTCTTTTTTATTTAACATGGAACATCGTTGTCCTGAATTTAGGTGTACAGCTGATTGTGGTTGGATAACTGGGCACAGCTACGTCACTTATGGACCCATGCTCAATGGAGCATCAGTTATTGTTTTTGAAGGGGTACGGAAATTTATATGTAGAAGTGTTTTATCAGTCCATAATCTTCATTAGACCAGAATACAAAAGTGTGTACAATGAAGTTGTAAATAATTTAACGGTAGAATTTGGAGATCTCGGAAAGGACACTATATCATGCAAAATAGAATCTTTCTAGCTTAGTACAAGAAATTGGGATAACCCTTTAAGCTTCAAATATTTTGATGTCCTTTTATAAGGATCCTATGTCTTGTGATTTATGATTATGAAGGTTCATGATTAGATAAGTATACGAAGCTACCATTTTCAGAATTTAATGCAGTCCTACCCAGATTTTCATCATGTGTGTATTGATGCAGGCTCCAAATTATCCCGACGCTGGGCGCTGTTGGGACATTGTTGACAAATACAAAGTGTCGATATTCTATACCGCCCCCACATTGGTGCGGTCTCTCATGCGTGATGGTGATGAGGCAAGTTATCTCTAACCTTATATGTCATCAGTGGGTGAAATGATTTGCTTTAGCTGTTGCAAGCCCGTAAAGAGTTACAACTCAGCTATCTCTTCTTCCTTGCCTAAGAATTTGTCTTCAAAAACTGTTATTTCCCTTACACTGGACATTCTTTCTATTAGGCTCCAAGACATTTCTCACTGCTTTAATTGCCATAACTGCTATTTTTATTTTAGTTGTCTAATTGTGTTTTCAGTAAATTATTTGGTAATAAGCTTATGATAGTCACTTTGTTTGATTGGTCAAGAACCTTCTATTGACAATATCTCGTGCGCACAAACCATCAATTCGAATGGCTTATTGATATGAAGTATTAATGACCTTGCAGTACGTTACTCGTTACTCACGCAAATCCTTGCGGGTTCTTGGCAGTGTCGGCGAACCTATCAATCCCAGTGCATGGAGGTTTTCATCTGAACACTTGTAAAATGATCTTTTGGTTTTCATGTTTATAGACACTTTTAACATGTTCCTACTCCTTGCAGATGGTTTTTCAATGTAGTTGGAGATTCAAGGTGCCCTATATCCGACACCTGGTGGCAAACTGAAACGGGTGGCTTTATGGTATTTCTTTTTTTTTATTTTACATCTACATTTTTTGAATCATCTGTCAGCATAGAAGTTTTGGACGGGTTTGTCTGTAATCTTTAATAATGTTCGTCGCGATTGCTTTACAGATAACTCCATTACCCGGTTCTTGGGCACAGAAGCCCGGTTCTGCTACTTTCCCTTTCTTTGGAGTTCAGGTAGTTGATGCTACTCTATACTACTTTTCTTTTCTTCTTGAGAAAATTGCAAAAAGGTGCCCATTTATATGACACTTTTGCAAAAGGGTGATGTGTTTGTTAATGGCAAAAAGTTGTTGTTGTTTGCATTTCCTTTTGCAAAATGTGTGTATTCTTATAAAAATATACACATTTTGCAAACAACACGACACTTTTTTGCCATTAACAAGCAACACATCACCCTTTTGCAGAAGTGTCATATAATAGGGTACATTTTTGCAATTTTCCCTTCTTCATTAATCTTAAATTTCTTGTTCATTGTGGTGTTATTGCAGCCCGTCATAGTGGATGAGAAAGGTGTTGAGATTGAAGGCGAGTGCAGCGGATACCTGTGTGTGAAAGGCTCATGGCCAGCTGCATTCCGAACTCTTTACGGTGATCATGAAAGATACGAAACCACATACTTCAAGCCATTCCCTGGCTATTATTTCACCGGTGATGGCTGCAGCAGGCAAGTTATTAATTAAAACTCGTCTTTCATCTATATGTGTCCTAATTGACTTTTTGTATACATCAATAGCGTTGTAGATATTCTTCATACTTAATATATAACTAACATTCTACAAGAGGAAGTAGACGGTTATTTTGGAATGACGGGAATGCAGAAGGCTTCATAATGTATCTCCTTAAAATTGTAATTTAATTTAATTCATCAACTGACTTCACTAATGTGCATATGTTTATGTTTCAGGGACAAGGATGGATACCACTGGCTTACCGGTCGAGTTGATGATGTCATCAACGTTAGGTATTTTTGTGTGTTGAGTTTATCACCTCCCTGATTTGCAAAAACAATGTAGACATGTAATATCGTAACTCTGCTTATGCAGTGGGCATCGTATTGGCACTGCAGAGGTGGAGTCTGCTTTAGTCTCTCACCCACAGTGTGCAGAAGCTGCCGTTGTCGGCGTTGAGCATGAGGTCAAAGGGCAAGGGATTTATGCATTTGTTACGCTAGTGGACGGTGTTCCTTACAGTGAAGAACTCCGAAAAAGCCTTATACTCACCGTGAGAAAGCAGGTTTGCGTCTCTTCCATATACATACGAAACATTCGCAAAAATTGACATTCGTCTAAAAAATGCTAGGCACTAGTTGGGCGGAGAGGGCCTTATGGGGACTAATCATGGATTAATCAGACGGTGAATTGGATTGAAGGATTAATCGGACAAGTCGGGGATTTTTAGAACACTGCTCCTCATATGCGTGTGGTTGGTTCCTTCACGAAAATGTCTCAATCATATTGTCCTAACCTTGTGAACTATTCCCTTAAGTATTAGAAAAATGTTCCAATTGTAAGAAGGAAAAAAGACAGTTTACTAAACCTAACTAGACATCATTCTCACTTTACAGTCCTAACTAAAGAACTCTCTTGGATGATACCCTTAACTTATTTTTCGTCTCGTTAGAATTAACCGTTACTTTACTGTAAAAAAGTCTAGAATACCCTTAGTTAAATATCATAATGTATGTCATCTCATTTATGTTTCTCTCCTCTGTTCTTATCCCTAGTTGAATTTGAATAGTTTTGAGTTGAGAATGGGAAATTTGATATTTAACTAAGAATATTGTAGACTTTTTACACTAAACTAATGGTGTTAGCATGTGTGAGGGTATTGTTTAAGAGACCTGTTTAGTTAGGATAGTAGTTAGGTGTAGTAAATTGTCTTTATCCATTGTAATTATCCTGAACTCGATAATGGACCCTTGAGTATTAGGAAAATGTTTTAATTGAACTATACTAAACTTATGAACGGTTCCTCCTTAGGTATTTAGGAAAATGTTTCGATTTAGTTTTGATCTCATTGCGCGGGATAATTCTTTTGTGGTGTTTAAACATGATATCAGATAGGAGCATTCGCAGCGCCGGATAGAATCCACTGGGCGCCTGGGCTGCCCAAGACAAGGAGTGGGAAGATAATGAGGAGGATTCTGAGGAAGATTGCGTCTAGACAGTTGGATGAGCTCGGAGACACGAGCACACTAGCAGATCCGAGCGTGGTGGAACAGCTCATCGCCCTCGCTCATATCTGAAGGAATGAGAAGTTAGATTGATTCGGGTTGAGAAGGTTAAATTTGTGGAGAAAAATAATGTCGTGTTGTTCCAACTTGTCAAACTCAATGCTTCTTCTTTGTGTATGAAAATAAGTGGATTCAGATTATGTGCACAAGTAGAGTTTGGATATCAAAAATAGAATTGAGGGAGGATATTATTGAACATAATGTTGAGAATAAAATATCTACTAAAATGTATCTATTTTCCTAATATTGATCAGGTTTACTTGCATGTTTAGACATTTTCAGGTATAATTACAAAAGTCGGCAAAAGGGTCATGTGAACATAATAGTACTTGAAATAAAAATTATTAAAACTTGAAAATAGTACAAATGTATTTTTACAGACTTTTACATGTAATTATTTGCTGATCAATATAATTATTTTTTATTCTTTTAAATTAAATTATAACTGGAGTTTGGAGTTTCCATTATTATTTACGTGTATTTTAAAAAGTTCAATTAAGCCTTTCAAGAAAAAGTTAAATTAAAGGGTTATATTTTTTTAACTTATTTTTAATCGAGTTTATTAACTGCACTAAAAAATTTAAGTTCATAGTAAGTTTTTGCAATTAATGAAGTATACGGTATCTCTATACAAAAGTGAGATACCGCACCACAAAATTTTGCACTTATCCCTTCTTTTTACAATAATGTATTAAAATTTGATCTGAAAACATCAATCTTGAACACTGGTGGTGACATACATTTTTTTTTGAAACCGGTGACATACATGAATAATGCTTAAAAATGTGTGGCATATATAAACATTTAAAAATATATGATACATTGTTAATTCATTAAAAACGTCCTTACGTATGGAGTTATTTATATTGGTATTATTGTAGGGAGTCACGTAAAGATTTCAATAAAACATTGAACTCAATGATCATCTAATGTCTCCACCCGATCATATTGGGGCACCCCAAAAACTAACTGGTAATGGGGTGGGCACATGTATTTTCACAGGGTCGGGGCGACTCATCCCCACCCGACTCCTACCCAATATATATATATAGGAGACAAATCAGGTGAGAACTAAACCATTTTGTGAGAACGTCAGAATTGATTTTGGCTATTGAAAATAAGTGAATGTCTAATGAAAATGGTGATATTCAATGAAAGTAAATGTCCATCAGAAATAAGTGAATGTCCAACGAAAAGATTTTGACCATTGAAAATGAATGAATGTCCAACTAAAATAAGTGATTGTCCAGTGATTCTCATGTTCTCAC
>JAYMTP010000521.1:0-32622 GCA_036897365.1 Geranium brycei
GTTTGATCCTCGTTTTTGGGGGTTTTGTTACTCGTTTCTGTGCTGATCCTGATTTGGTCAAATCGAAATCTATGCGTGTACAATTTTATGGATTTGGAGTGTATATTTTTAGCCAAGGGCATTTTTGTCTTTTCACTTTAAAATTTAATATTTCCCACAAAAATACTTAACAGATGGGAAATTATGAAACTGAGTGCATATAAATGATCCAAATCTTAGATGTAAAAAGTGTATAGTTGGGTGTATTTTTTCGAGTTTTTTTTGCATGACTTTGGGGTCCTTCGACTTTTACTTCAGTATATACCAAAATTACACTTTTTCTTAACCTCAAATGACATATTTATAGTTTCCTTTAATTTGGAGTCTGATTCATATCTTATTTGCTTGCTCTGCAGGTTTAGCTTGTCAACTCTATTTTTTGCCCACAGTGAGTGATAGCCTACTGCACAAATTTAAGCCTTTCTTTTTCACTTGTTGAGTTTCGATCTGTATCCGTCTTGCAGGAGAGAATACCGTGAGCGCCCTTGGCCGTTTTGTTTTAATCATATGGCTCTTTGTCGTTCTAATAATCAACTCAAGCTACACTGCAAGTTTGACCTCAATCCTCACAGTGCAACAGCTATCTTCTCCGATTAAAGGAATCGAGAGCTTGAGACACAGCGATGACCCTATCGGTTATCAAGTTGGTTCTTTTGCCGAGCATTACATGACTGAGGAACTGGGTATCTCTAAATCTAGGCTTGTTGCTCTCGGATCGCCTGAGGAATACGCACAAGCTCTCTTGCGCGGTCCTAAAAAGGAAGGAGGCGTTGCTGCTATTGTCGACGAACGCCCTTACGTGGATCTCTTCCTCGCAAGCCAGTGCACGTTCAAAGTCATTGGCCAAGAATTCACTAAAAGTGGTTGGGGCTTTGTGAGTATTCTATTTTCTGTCTTTTGTTGCTCCATATTTCCTTTATATTTACCTCAGAAGTAGCTATAGTTTAGAAATTTTGTTCAATTTGATAAATATGGTTAGTCTTTAAGGGGTAGGCGAGAGATGAACTAAACTTAGATATTATGTGAAAGTTTGACCTACCTAAAACCTAAAGCTGATAGGTAGAGGTCCCAGACTTGTTATTTGAGTTAGTCCCTTAAATCATATCTCTCCGCCTATTAGCTTGAGCTTTTGGGTGGGTCGGGCTTTGAACATGGTACTAGAGCTTGGTGTTAAATCTAGACGTACCATTTTATGTTATCCAGTTTCGGGCCAAAGCCCACAATCTATGTGTGGCGTGTTTATGACGTGTTCCCCAAACTATACGTGAGTGGGGTTGTGAGCATCCTACTTCTAAAAGATGTGATATTAGAGACTAACTTAATTATCAACTTGAACTTTTAGGTGGGTCGAAATAACGTTTTTTACTTTTTATTCTTAAATTTCTGTTTGGTTTTTTGAACATGCTGTTTTAGCGCCAAGGATCCAAGTACTGAAACACACTCATGTAATGTGTTTTATAGGCGTTTCAACGAGACTCTCCTTTGACGGTAGACGTGTCAACGGCAATCTTGTCATTGTCCGAGAACGGCGATCTGCAGAGGATCCACGACAAGTGGTTGATGAAGAGCAGCTGCACTCTAGACAGCGCCGAGCTCGAATCAGACAGGCTTCACCTCAAGAGTTTCTGGGGACTCTTCCTTATTTGTGCAGTAGCCTGCGTCGCTGCTCTCTTCTTTTACTTCCTGCAGATTATCCGCCAGCTGCGCAGCTCTGCCGCCATTGACTCGGATCCAACTGGCGTGGGCAGCACCTCGCACGCCAGGCGCATCCAGAGGATCCTCTCGCTGATGGACGAGAAGAAAGACCCTTCAAAGAGCCCGAGCAAGAGAAGGAAGGTGGATACGTCGTTGTCTGGAGTTGACCAGGACTGCGAATCGGGGAGGAACCCGAAGAGTAGGCAATCGGAGACGAGCACAAGTAATTAACCTGGTTTGCTCCTTTCCTTGTTCCTCATTGTAGCTTAATTTATAATTCATAGCTCAAAAGTTTAAAGATCGATAAATGTATACATGTAGCCAGAAGCATTTCTTCTGCATAATCTTGATTTCTGCATTCTTGTCTGCTCATTTTGTATAGCAATTTGATTTCAATACTGAAGAAGATTTGAACTTTGTTATTGTCATTACTCATTACAAACTTGTAAAGCATAACATTGGAAAAAAAACCTTGTGCTGTTACACGAAAATAGAAACTAGCTATCGAAGACTTTGCATTCTTCTTCACCTGGGTTTTTCACACAGAAATCCTCCAATGGGTCTCCGCTCCCTGCAACTGGCGTACCCGGCCATTTGTTCGCTACCAAATGCGCTAGATCAACGACACGTTGGCTGCAGATATAGCAAGAGATCACATATAGTTAGCATAAAACAATGTTTGTAACTCAACATGAGTACTTAATACTTAATTCATTAATGTCCTGACCTGTATCCCCATTCGTTGTCATACCAGGCGACCACCTTGACCATATCGTCACCCATGACCATGGTCAAGGAAGAGTCGATGGTGGTAGAGACATCGGAGCATCTGAAGTCAACCGACACGAGGGGCTCGTCACACACGGCCAGCACGCCCTTGAGCGGCCCATCGGCGGCCTTCCTGAAGGCCGCGTTGACATCCTCAGCCGAAATGCCCTTCTTTGTGACGTTCACGACAAGGTCAACGACTGACACGTTGGGGGTGGGCACCCGGAGGGCAATGCCGTTGAGCTTGCCCTTCAGCTGGGGCAGCACGAGGGACACTGCCTTGGCTGCACCCGTGCTCGTTGGCACTATGTTCAGCGCTGCAGCCCTCGCCCTCCTCAAGTCCCGATGGGAAGCATCCAACAACCTCTGCATAACCATAACATACGTTACATAACGACTCCATAGCTTGCGCTGCAAGTTATTGCTCGAGTCATCATTACCTGGTCTCCGGTGTAGGAGTGAGTCGTTGTCATGGTACCTTTGACGATACCTGCAGCACAGTAAATATATGGTTACTTTTCTTTATCAGCAATAACTGCAGATGCGAGGATAGTAAAGAAATAGTTATCTGGATAAAAAGTACCAAATTCCTCATCCAAGATCTTGGCGAAAGGAGCGAGACAGTTGGTGGTGCAAGAAGCATTGCTGAGGATAAAATCAAATAGAGCAAATCAATTTCAAGATCAGATCCATGGATTTTTCAGCAAAGAAGCTTCTTCACAGAACTAAACCTGACAATGTTAGCAACGTCGTGGTCGTAGTCTCCTTCGTTCACTCCAACGACATAGGTCGGGATATCAGCGCCCTTTGCAGGGGCGGTGATGATAACTTTCTTGGCTCCGGCTTGGATGTGCTTCCCGGCTCCTGGCCCGTCCACAAACACACCAGTTCCCTAAAACGAGGGAAGCTCGAGTGGAAGGTTCTTCACAAATTGAATCATATTCTAGAAGTAATAAAATGTGAGGACTCACCTCAATAACAATGTCAATGCCAAGTTCAGCCCATGGAAGCTTGAGAGGGTCTCTGCTAGAGACAACCTTGATAAGTTTCCCATCCACGCTGATGGTTTCGTTGTCCACTATTTTCACATCTGCTTTGAACGTTCCCAACATAGAATCGTACTTGAGCAAGTGCGAGGCCTGTAGTTGAGATACTCGATTACGTAAATAATCAGTGAACTAAAAATTCAGAAATGACGAAATAGTGAATAGTTTAGTTACATTTTTGACGCCTCCACTGTCATTGACAACAATAACTTCAAGGGGAGAGTCTTTCCTGCCATGCCAACACCTGAGGAAGTTCCTGCCAATGCGCCCGAACCCATTGATCGCAACCTTCAGTTTGGCCTCTGGTTGGAGCCTGCCACGAGCTGATTCCGCAACCTTATTATCAAAATATACCAAACATCGTATCAGCAAATAACGTTATCCGAGCAATTTCAACTTCAGAAAAAATAGCATTTCACCTCATTTACTAATTATAGGAGCATACAATTGCTATTTAGTTTTGGGGGACAAAATGTCTGATCAGCCTGTCGAAGCCTCAATTATAACACCAAACTGAACATTCTCTTAGCGTCTAAATATGAGCATTCAACAGCTAGTAGAGTCGTGAAGTACATTTTCTTTATCAGTTCTATCTATTATTCCATGTCATGATTCTTGAGAACCTAATAGACGACCATGGTCATGTCTGAAGCATTTTATGAACTTGCATACTTACTAACTGATTTGCAATTAAATAGCTCAGAGAACTGAAAATAAATCAAATATTAGTTAAGAATGTACCTTGGGAGCGAGCTCTGCAGCAACAGCAGCGAAGAAGGACCCTTCCCTGCCATTGGAGGTGCAGGTGAAGCAAGTGGATCCAAGTCCAGAGAACTCAGACGATTCAAGCTTCTTCTGCACAACCCAGAAAAGCAAAGAATCAGAAAATGGAAATGCACATAGAGCAAAGCAGAGGGAGAGTCACATACCTTAGAGAAGCCCACAGTAGCAGACAAGTGGCTTCTCCTAGGAGATCCAGCGGGGAGCCTCCGGGTTCCGAGGACCCTTGAAGGAGCTAGAGCTGCTTGACAGGCCATGGCTACAACCTACAACTAGCTTACAGGTCTTAATTCACTATATATACACAGTTTCATGCATTCCCTTTTGTTTGCTTGTGTTGCACACATTTGCATGATGTTTTTGTCCCATCTCTGTCATGATAGACACGTTATGGGTGGTGAATACCAGAGATTGGAGATAGGATCATGTTCCTTTGCCACAGGTTGTTACGGTCACTTGTTGCCACAACTGTTGTGGCACATATTCTCATGTTGTGTATTGTAAGTATATGCTAGAGAGGATAGAGGAACCGGATTAGAAGTGTCCATATGGTGGGTGGTGGAGAACATTCTGATATTATATCTATATCCCCAATGCAATGACCATCATTAACAGAAACTAGTCTTTTTTCACTATGGATAGGAAAAATACATGGAAACTACAAAGTTGAGTTGTTACGTCTCTCTCAGTCTGGATGCCACAAGGCAGTGTGGAACAAACTAATAAATATAAGGGCTGTCGGGATGATTCTCAGGTCTCTCATCTTCCTCGAATTCGTCTGATTCCTCTTGTTCATCCTCTGGCTCCTCCTTATTGTGCTGGAGCCGAGTAGCAACCTTGTCTATGGCGGTGTTCAGCTGTCCAATCTTATTAACCAGTACTTTTCGACTCTGCAATTTGAAACCCACATAATAAGCCAATCATCAGAGTGCACCAACAATCCAGTCCAGAACAGAAACAAAAGAAAACCCACACAATAATGTTTACTTATCATTCAGGATAATGACCATGACTGTAATGGAAATAATATGAAAGTTACTCAAGGAATGCACATCCAGCCAGCATAAAGTTTAGCAATGCGTCAGCTTAAATGAATACATTTGATGAATAACGAAATGACAGGTGTAGAAAATATATACTCCAATATATTTATCAAGCAGAAAGAGTCAAAGGCAACATCTAACCTCCACAATTTTATCTTCATCATAAAACGGAATTTTCTTCAGTAACTCTTTCCTGTTCTCTCCAACTAGAGCCTTGCTGAGCTGTACAAGATCCAGAGTTTATTGGCCATGAAAAGGGTTATAGTGTTCATTTGAACATACAAGCATGAAATAACCATTCTTAATACGAAAACTACCTGAGGTGCAAAGATTAGGCCAAGTGCACCAACAACAGCTCCTCCAAGAACAAAGCCGCTAACAAAAATGCTTGCAGTGTCTGGCTTTTCACCATCTCTGTAGTTACACAATCACCAGGAAACCAGCATTACACCTTTTAGGCATTCCACGAAGCAAGCAAATGGAAATCACCACTCCAAAGGATAATGCATGGGAGGAAGGGAAAAGGAGACAAGAAAGTGCATGACAATCTAACACATGCACCACATTAGAACTCTGGAATGAACATTTATAGCACTTTCATGGAAATAGAAAAGAAAAAAGAAATTTTATATCATGGTAGTTTTTTTCTTTTGGAGAGTTCGAACTTCATTAAAAGCAACCCCACCCCAGCATGCCCCTTCCCTTGGCCACTCTTAGCCTGAAGCGAGCCACAGAAGCTTAGTATATACAGTGGAACAAAAATTTCCCATAATAGTACTTACTTCACATTTTTTGACTGTCTTGTTTAATGATCATAAGAATTATAAGTCAAATTGAATATTAACCATGTACCACAATAAGTTTCAAGTTCTATTTCTTAGTTCCATGTGGTATAAAGCTTTGTATGCGTGTGTAACAAAGCAATACCTACACCATGAATTACATATAAACTTATAAAAATGATATTGGTTAGCTCATATTCAAGTGACTTTTAAGGATGAAGCAAACAAGTTTCATGCGTTTCCCCCATTTAACTTACACATTAAGTAGTAGTAATAATGTAAAGACAATACCTAGCCTGAACTACAAGCGGCCTTCTCAAAGTGGAAAGTCGCAAATTTCCCAAGCTGTTTGGACCATTTGACAAGTTGGATGTGCCCACACTACCAACACATTGTTCCAATGGCTTCAAAAACGAGCCTAAAAATATTTTCACAGCATTAACAGTACTCGAAAGCAAACATAATAACCAGACTTCATGAATGAAAAGAAAACACATTGTACGTGTAGGTTTATACTTCGTAAATGTTTCTAAATAGTCCCGGCCCCTATCAACTATATCACTATCTCTTTCCTCCAATTGGTCCTCAACCATCCAAATTGTTCTGATTTAGTCTTTTAACCATCTAAATTGTTCAAATCTAGTCTTTGAACTTTGTTTTATTCCAATTTAGTCCGTTAACCATTCAAATCGTTTTGATTTAGTCCTTTTAATTTACTATGATGCGGCAGGGACTAAATAGAAACAACTTTTATGGTTAGGGAGCAAAATTGGGATAAAAAGTTCAAGAACTAAATCAAAACAATTTTAAAAGGTAAGGGGGTAAATCAGAACAGTATGTTGTTTAGGACTAGTTTGGAATATTTTGAAATACATTTAGTGGATGGTAAATTACTGATTACTGGGAAATTACACTTGAAACACAACCATATTGTACAATAAGATCCACCCAAAAAAAAAATAAAAAATGGGACACCAATATATCAACAAGTAAACCAATACCATCCTCTAACACATCAAAAACATAATTTAATGATCTGAATCTCTCATCACAATCTCAAACACTAGAAGCAGATCCGATTCTGCAATCAAATCAACTAGGGTAAATAGAAAGAGCAAAATGGGGAGGTGCCCAGATCAGAATTGTGTACAAATGTGTAAAATTTACAGCTGAAATCTGGAATACATGACTCTGTAGACTACAAACAGCAACTAGGATCTGTGTGATGACTAAAGAAAAGTGAATTGAAGAAGAAAGAAACTAAGATGAACTGATAATTAGGGAAGAGAAATCAGAAAAAGTTGGAATTACCAGATGATAGATTGAGTCTGGGATTGGGTGATAGAAGCAAACAAGTGGAAAGAGAGCTCATTTCTGTTGCGTGGGAGAGAAAATGCGAAGTGAGCTTTGTGTTGTGTTTGTGCTGAGAGAGAGAGAGATGAATAATAAATAAATAAATAATTACTATTACAACTCTGAGGCGCGTATCGATGATATCTATACGCTCGTAGAATAGAAGTGGGCTGGTGGGTTTTACAATGGGCCTCCAACGAATTCTGATGTGGGCCTTCTAATTTAGGTAATGGTTGAGTTAGGTGATGTCTTTTTAATTGGATTTTGTGACAGATGTAACTTAATTAATTCAGTAAAAAGAATAAGTGTTCTAAATAGGGAGAAAAAAAATCCGAATTCTATGGATACCCGAAGCACCCGCTCTGATTGAAACGGACGAAACTCGAAAAAATTTAAGATCATGTATTTGAGCGGGTGCAGGTCGACCAACACTCAATCCGATTCTGACCCATACTCTTACCATTTAACTTCTTCTTTTATATATAATATTCAAAAATATATATTATATTTTTGTGTCGGTTCCGGGTTTCGAAAAAAAACCCATACCCAACAGGTCGGCACCGGCTCACTGGGTTTTGAGTGGGTCGGACACCCGTTGGTCTTTAGAAGTGAGTGGATGCGGGTTTGGCCAAATTCGACCTGTTGCCATCCCTAATTCTAAAAAACGTCAAGCAATAGTAGTGCGGACAGGGCCATTTGAGGACTAGACTAATAGAAGATCAATCTAAAAATAAATTAAATTAAAAAATTATAAAGGTTTAGACGGAGATTTTTAAAACATTTACCTTAATCAAAGCATGTTGTGTATCATACTTTTAGGACAGCGAATAATTGACAGTGTTAGAGTTGGACCAGTGATTTGGTATTGCCTAAAGATGACAGAGCCAACAATCGTAGGAATATCCGAAACATATATAGATTGTGTGTGTCACTTGTGATACTGACAAAAACATGAATATCATAAATCATGATATGGTGATTAATTCTCAGTTTTGGCTGAATTCGGGATCGTTGACCAGCCAGTTCCATGCACACAAAACACAGAACAATTTACATGGTACTAGCATTTCCTTAAATACAAGATTTGCAGTGACCCATGAACAATTTATCAATCATTTGCTATGGCAGGAGGTGGAGGAGCAGAGAGGGGCTTGAGGGAAACACCAACTTGGGCTCTTGCTGTTGTTTGTGCCATTTTTGTCATCTTATCTATACTCATTGAGCATGCCATTCACTCTCTTGGAAAGGTATTTAAACTACCTCTTGTTAACATTAATCAAACTCAAACAAATCTTCTTCTTCTTTTTTTGTCGAAATTCACATCTAAAAGGCGTGGATCATAATATTTGTTTATAAATTTTAATGAATTCGAGCTTTAATATGATTTCATACCCTTTTATCTTATTGTTTTTAGACCAAAACTGATGGTACATGCATAGCTCTACATGACACGTATGTTTAATCTGGCATGCACGTGAGGGGTACCAACAAAACCCACATTGAATAGATGTGAATCATAAAACTAGTTCTCAAAATATTTTGGAGACTTCACCTATGAGTTAGAGTTCCTAGGTAGGTCACTTGGATTTTAACATGATATCATTACTGGTCAATATTTTCACGTCGAAAAGATGTGAATGCGCACGAGGGAGTGTAAGTGAAACCCATATCCAAAAGATGTGAATATGTTAAATTCAGTTTATAGAGAATCTTGAGACCTCCACCTATTAGGTCAGGCCCGAGTTTTAACATGAATTGGTGTTCATGACAGTGGTTTCAAAAGAAGCGCAAGAAGGCCATGAGTGAAGCTCTGGAGAAACTTAAAGCTGGTAAAAGATGATTGTGATTGAATGATCAAATAAATGTAAAATATTGGCAAAGTAGTCATAAACCAAAATGAATGTGCATTGCAGAGCTGATGTTGCTAGGATTCATATCATTACTGCTCACTGTCAGCACAAGATTCATTTCAAAGATATGCCTCCCATCCGAATATGGCTACTCAATGCTTCCATGCAAATACGAGGAAGACGAAAGCAATAGCGACGATCATCGAAGGAAGCTACTTTATTTATCCGAAAGCATGATATGGCGCCGCTCCTTGTCACCTGCAGCCGGGGCCGATTATTGTGAACTCAAGGTATGTAAACTCCATATAATAAGCATGAGGTCGTTGGTTTCCAGTCTCACAAGTACTTATTGTTATTGCTTATAAAAAAAAAACTCTATCAGCCTTTTTCGTGTATAAATTTATGATTCTTATATTTTTGTTTGGTGTATATAAAATTTTGTAGGGTAAAGTATCGTTGATTTCACAATCAGGATTACACCAATTGCACATATTCATATTTGTGCTAGCAGTTTTTCATGTTCTCTACAGTGTCGTGACAATAGCATTGGGCAAAGCCAAAGTATGTTCATCCATTTATTTCTAATGTTTCATCACCTTATTTTCGAATAAATCGATTACAATATGTCTTATGTATATTTAAAATCATTCGGATTTGGATCAGATGAAGAAATGGAAGTCTTGGGAATCGGAGACATTGACTGCAGAGTATCAGAGCACAACTGGTAACATTTTCATTTTTAATCAAGAAAATTCAGATTTTGAAGGGACTATTTGGTTTAATCATTTTCTTGGGTTTTGATAGATCCTGAAAGATTCAGATTTACTCATCAAACCTCGTTCGTGATGCGCCATTCTGGACTCTCCACCACGCCCGTTATGAGATGGATCGTAAGAACCATGACGATGAACATGTTTATTTCTCTGAGGTCATTATTTTGATAGTGTTTTGACATTTGAAAATTTTCAGGTTGCGTTTTTTAGGCAATTTTTTGCTTCCGTGACGAAAGTGGACTACTTGACACTGCGCCATGGATTCATCAATGTAATTGATGTCCTTGATTTCTAGTACAGCAACAAAAAAAATCATATATATCATCCATGGAAGATGTTTTTTAAGGTTGTAACGAAATGTTGTACTTGCATATATGCAGGCACATCTTTCGCCTAATAGTAATTTTAACTTCCACAAGTACATCAAAAGATCCATGGAAGACGATTTTAAGGTTGTCGTTGGCATAAGGTATGTTTCTCTTCGCTCCCTTGTTCTTTTTATCAGCAATAACACCAGGTGTGAGATTAGAACCAATAACCTCATATTTATTACACAAAGCACATGTCTCAATATCGTAATTTCGTTCCTTGCAGCTTCCCCTTATGGATGTTTGCCATCATCTTCTTGCTTCTAAATGTTTACAGTAAGTCTCGTTCGCGCACTTTTTTGCCAGTGTTGATATAGTTGCAAGTGTTTTGATGAACATTCATGTATTTTGCAGGATGGCACACTCTGAGCTACTTGGCATTTGCACCACTCATTGTAAGGATACAAATACAAATACAATCCATTCCTATGATGGCATGTTTGTGTAGCTAATTGATGACATTAATTATAGATTCTCTTAGTGGTGGGTACAAAGCTTCAACTTATAATCATGGAGATGGCTCAAGAGATCGAGAACCGAAGCAGAGTGGTAAGAGGAGCTCCCGTGGTAGAGCCGAGCAACAAGCTGTTCTGGTTCAATAGGCCCCATTGGATTCTCCTCTTGATACACTTCACCATGTTCCAGGTAACGATGAGCACGTACTATCGTCATTTGTATACAAGTTTATGTTTATGTTAAAACCCGACCCACCTAAAAGTCTCAACTGATTTGGGTTCACTTGTTCTGCAGAATGCTTTTCAAATGGCTTACTTCTTGTGGATATGGGTCAGTCAAATATTTTCATTTTTCTTGCACACAAACACAAACAAACCCATTATGTATATATTGAATGTGTAATTAATGTTGCAGTATGAGTTTGGGCTGAGATCATGCTTTCATGATAACTTGGAAGCTATACTGACTAGAGTGTTCCTTGGAGTAGCCCTACAAATCCTCTGCAGTTACATCACTTTCCCTCTCTATGCCTTAGTCACACAAGTCAGTATCTCATCTTCTCTACCTTCGTTATTCCAACTTCAAACTTTTAGTTTTTCTTTAACGGCAAGCTGTGTATCAAGATTTGGGTTCGACTATGCTATGATGAAGCAAGACAGTACCAAATTTGTGATTTTTAAAAGTTCTTACGATTATTGTATTGTTAATTGTTACTGCACGGGCATGAGTGCAGATGGGATCGCACATGAAGAAGTCGATATTTGAAGAACAGACGGCGAAGGCGATCAAGAAATGGCAAAAGGCAGCAAAGGAGAGGATGAAGTTGAGAGAAGCAGGACTGTTGGGATCAGAGGATGGCTCTAGTCATTGCAGGTCAGAGATCACTCAAGCTGGCCATGAAAGCATTACCAATTCACAAAGATCTCAACTCTCTGATGATATAAGTGAAGATGTGCTATCGGATTGTGAAGCTTCAGTTCATCAGCATCAGCATGAATCAAGAACAACACAAGAACATGACCATGGGAACATTGAGGATTCATGCACTGTTGATTTTACCTTTGTCAAGCTTTAGTTATTAGGTGGAGAATAATATGAAGTGTAATATATGTTGCATCTTGTTGATGCCTAGGTATTTAGCATTCTTTGATTTAACATTTGTGATATTTTTTATGTAAGAAACAAGGAAAGTGAAAGGCATATACAATTTTATTAGCTCCCTCGTTGTCCATATGGGTCGAAAGAGCCCTAGAATGCAAGGGCATATACCCTAAAAATTTACATGTCAATGATCAATTCACTGCTTTAGATCAATATACTAGTGGAATGTTAGAGTACGGATTAGTCCATGATCGGTAAACAAAATTAACCGAAAGCAATGTTTAGAACAACTTATAATAATGTTACAATATGTGCTACTACTATCTAGAGGGATATAACGAGAGTTACAAACATCCAAAAATTCTAATTTTGGTAGGGTTGGATTCTTTGTTTCGCCCTCAACAACTTTGTAGTTTTAGTTGAGACTTAATTATAATCGTATGGACTTCATTCGGAGCCAAACAGATCTGTCGATGTGAGTATGTCCTGTTATTGTCTATAGGGTATAACAAGAGCTACAGACCACCAAAAACTCTGAATTTTGGTTTGTTAGATTCTTCATCTCGCCCTCAACAATTTTGGTGCTTTTGTTGGAGTTTGATTCTGACAGTAAAAATTCTGTTTAGAGCGTTGACTATTGATTGTGTAGTGTTGACTTTTGACTTTTGTTCACCCGACGCACGTGTATATGTATCGTTTGGTACATTCTGACTTAACCGACACACGTCAATGTGTCATTATGTACACCTGACCTAGCTATGCACATCAATGTGTCGTCGGGTACAATCTTACCTAGCCGACACACAGCAATGTGTTGTTGGCAATGCAAAATTGGAACCGGCACGTGCAAATTACATGCGTCTGCATTGGTTGTGAATGATCCAGTTATACGATAAATTATCCTAATGAATGAAAATGCGCTCGTTCATATAAAAACATATCTAAACTAATTATAAGTATTTTGGTATAATTGAATGTATTTTTGATAACCATTGTGGGGGTATAAAAAGGCAATGATTAATAGTCCCACCAAATTCAAAATATGTGCCAATAATAGTTAGAAGTTGATATCAAAAATGTGCCACCAACCAAGCCCTTGTGTTTCTCTGTTTCATTCATCACTGGTATGAGATTGAGACCGTTGAAATTCATCAAACCGACCATAAACAACAAACCTCTCTCTCTCTCTCTCTCTCTCTCTCTCTCTCTTTCTCTCTATATCTCTCTCTCCCATCATCACCATCATTATCGTCCCCAAGTTCGCAAAACCTAATAACTTCAACATTTGGGGAAAAACGTACATGAGCGTCACGAGGCAGAGAAATGGGAGGAGGAGGAGATTCTGGGGGGCTCGATCAGACACCCACTTGGGCTGTCGCCGTCGTCGTGGCCGTCATCATTCTCGTTTCTATTCTTCTCGAGAATTTCATTTCTCTTATAGAAGAGGTTTGTGTATTTACGTACATGTCTAATCAATCAATCACATTGCTTAGTTTTTCTTTTATTTTTATTGAATTTAATATTCTGGGTCTTCATCGTTAGGATGAAATTGATAATGGGTATATTCTGGGTTTTTGGAGCATTGCATTGCTCTTATAGAAGAGGCTTGTATATTTACACGTGTGATCAGTGGTCCAATATGCTCTTCCCTGGCCCCAGGCCTGGATTCGATGCCCAGCATTGTTCATGGGTGGGATGGGTTATATTGGGTAGATAGAGGGTGTTATTGTAATCTCAAAAAAATAAATCAATCCCATCATTTTGATATACTTTTATTGAATTTCATCATCTGGGTCTTCATCATTGGGGTAGACTTGATAATGAGTACATTCTGAAAATCTTTGGATATTTCTGATTTTTTTGGTTTTATTTATGATGGGTACTTTTTGTTTTGTGATTTGGTCTCTCTTGTTTGAGTTTGAAATGGGTAGCAATTTGGTTTTGGATTTAGCTGGTCTGTTGATTTTTTTCAGAAAAAAAAAACTGATTATAGAAGTAACATTTTATCATTGGTTTCCTTAATTGCTCCTTCAATGAATCAGAACCTAGCTAGTAATGTGCACAAGGGTTTGTTTCATCCTTTATTTTACATGGAACTGTATTTTTTGTATGTAGATAAATATATTTATTTGGCTGTTATTTTCATTCTAGTGGTTGGAAGGAAGGCGCAAGCCATCTCTGCTCGAAGCTCTTGAAATAATCAAAGAAGGTAGAGTCGCGTACCCTTTACAAGTGCTACTAATATATTGTGTTATTTGTTTAGTTTCTGTAAACCAAATGATTAGTACTGCCTCTCTTCCTGGTCTTGTCATTTATTTATTTACTTTTTGTTGCAGAGCTTATGGTTTTAGGTTTCATTTCTTTGCTCCTGACATTTACGCAAAACTACATTGCCAGCATCTGCATTCCCGAGGAGCTTTCATATACGATGCTACCGTGTCCTAAAAGAACTTTGGAAGAAGGGGGTGAGGAACATCGTCGGAAGTTATTGTTCAATGAACACAGGCGTTTAGCTGGAGACGTGGCTGTAGAATGCGAGGAGGTATGTACTAATTTCCTAACGGCTAGCCAGGAACAAAGGATTGACGCAAACATCTTTGTACAACATATGCTATGGAAATGTTTGTTTTTCCTTGAACATAACCAAAGCAACTTTAATTGTTTCTGACAGGGGAATGTTCCGCTCATAACTGTACATGCCTTGCATCAGCTACACATTTTCATATTCTTTTTAGCAATATTTCACGTATTTTACAGTTGCACGACAATGAAGCTTGGAAGAGCAAAGGTGTGTTTTCCCCCTGTTTCTTGATTATGGTCCGGTAATGATTTTTTAATCAGATATATAAATGTATGGTTTCAATCAGTTTGTACTTGCTTAATTATCATCCAATGATGGGTCTCTTTTTGGTAGATTCGTAAGTGGAAAGAGTGGGAAAAAACGGCTATCCAGGAACAGAACTCTGCGGAGGGTATGACGATAGAACATCAACTTCTATAGCTCCTTTTATGTTTCTACCTTGTCATTTTGCATGTATATATATATATATAGGTGAATTTTCTTGAATAGATTTACATTTGATACTGAAATGATTTTGTGTTATTAACACTCAGATAGTTCAAGGCTCATCGCCCACCAAACATCATTTATAAAAAGCCACACCGGTGCATTGTACAAATCACCCATCACCTTCTATGTGGTAAGAAGATTTCGTTTCCAGTGACTTTTCACTGTCGATTTTCTGTAATGACAGAGCTGCTGGTAATTAGAAGAGTTACTCCTAATTAATTGTGTATATTTCTACAATACACCATGATTTTGGTTGTTCTAGAAAGTTGTAGCCAGTTTTCTTCTAATCATCCTTGCATGACATGATTTCTTGATTGTTCTTCATAAACTTCATCAGCTCAGCATCATGCCATTGCCATGGTCTTCATCATTTAAAGATATTCTACAATATTCCATTCTAAAACTGATGTTAGATGTTATTAAATACAGTTGAGATTTTGAAAATTTATTTACATTCAATTGAAAGCACTGTTTTCTGTGTGTGCGTGCGTGCGTGTGTGCGTGTATGTATATCATTTCATCAATAGATAAGTTAAATATGCCAGACTTACGCTAGGTATCACAACCCGAAACTAAAGAAGCATAGTTAGTACATATTGTTATTTTTCTATACAAGTCAGGTTTTCTCAAAACCAATTGGAGTTTATCCTTTATCGATGTTCCTTGCTGATAGATAAAGTACGTGTGCCTCTGATTCATGTAGGTCTGCTTCTTACGGCAATTCGTTACAGCTGTTACCGAGGCTGACTATTTGATATTGCGACATGCATTCGTTACTGTGAGTTCATCATACTACAGTACAAAAGTTTCTATATTTTTGTACAGTTGTAATTGTTGACTTAGTTATTTACATCTTGTAGGTTCATCTAAGCACTAAAACCAAATTTGACTTTCAAAAATATATCAAAAAGTCATTAGAAGACGACTTTAAGGTTGTGGTTGGAATCAGGTAAGTTAGCTATCTTTCATTTCTTGAATTGGGTCATGATAATGATTTGGTATATATTTTCTGTAATGCTCTTAACAACTATATAACTTCATTGTTTTTCACAGCGAGCCACTGTGGTTCTTAGTGGTGATGCTAATGCTTGTTAACACTTATGGTGAGTTAGTCTTCTTATGTCATAATCAGAGTGGTTCTCACCTCAATAAATTATAATGTTACTCGTCATGAATTTATAAGTTGTCTCGATATTTTTCAGAGAACCCAATTAACACAGCCATCTCGCTACTTCCTATACTGGTAATTAGAAGTTACCATATGAAACAGATTATATGTTGTATTGTGAGGCTTATTACTGGTTTATAATAATGTTTGTTGTGTAATAGGTCCTCTTATCAGTTGGAACAAAACTTCAGGCAATAATGACAAAAATGGCGATGGAAATCAAACAGAAGCATTCAGTGGTTCAAGGGATGCCACTTGTGGAAGTCTCTGATTCACTCTTTTGGCTTGGTTGGCCCAGGCTTATTCTTCACTTAATCCATTTCGTTCTCTTCGCGGTAACTATGCATACACACACTGAATGATTCGAGTTTCTGGAGATTGATTATCCGACAGTATTTTTAAGCTTTTCATATTTCTCGTGTGTTACAGAACGCGTTTGAATTAACATACGTCATCTGGATACTGGTAATTATACGAGAATATTATACTTGCATTCACTACTTGAATTTTTTTATTGTGCTGATTAGTTAATTCTTGGTGCAGTATGAATTTGGCCTCAATGCATGTTTCCATAAAGACAAACTTCTCTTATGGATAAGAGTTGTTTCTGGGTAAAGTTTTGTTATTAGCTACTGATTAAAGATGAAGCATTTTGTAGACATTTAATTTGTTTATTTCATGTGCACAGAGTTGGGGCCCAAATTGTTTGCAGTTACATCACGCTCCCGCTATATGCCCTGGTTACTCAGGTACCGTCGATTCAAAACTCTGTCGCATACATTTTCAGAGAACTTGAATTCGTTCAACTAGTTCTAGTTGAGCATTTCGGAACCTAAAGTAGTTTTGAGTTTAGCCAGGACATTGAAACAGCCGAAAGGGGAAGTTATGTATAAAGACAAAAGTAACACTTGATTAATGATGTTAAGTCTATCCCCTCTTTCAGAAGTTTAGTTCTGCAAGTCAACATTTTAGTCGTGAAGCTCTGCCTGGTATTTAAAGTTCTACAACCAACAATGCCAGTACCATCAATAGTGTATGCTTGGTCTAAATCATGCTCTCGCGCATGAATATTTTATATACATAATCATAAAATCATGCCAAGTATTTGGGGTAAATTGCATGTCAGTGTCTTGAATTATGCACAATTATCATGTTACTGCCCTGAAGTTTTTCAAAGTCAACCAGCACATTACAAACAGTGTGAAATGCCTATAATCCCCCTGATACCGTAGCGATACACCCAACGTGAACGTGCTGAACAATAATTTGAAGGTATTTTTGTCACTTAAAAATATGATGATTATCTAAAACAGTGACTTTTTTGTCCATTTTAAACTGGATATGTAAATGTAAATTTTCTTCACTGCAGTGACACAATGAAAATCGCGTGTAGTTATATTATTTAGCATGTTTAGCATATGGAAGAATAATGAATGTAAATGAATGTGTTAATTACAGATGGGATCGAACATGAAGAGGTCGATCTTTGACGCTCAGACGTCTCATACACTAATGGAATTGCACTCAAAGGTGAAGAGGAAGGGTGGGTTGGCTGGGTTTGCAGCAAAGAAAGCTCTGGATTCTGTGAAATCGACCGTTGGAAAGAAATCCCATCATACTTCATCGAATCCACGAGGAGGAGCAGAGCCGTCTTCGTCCAAAGGTCCCGAGTAATTAAGAGCTTTCCATCATCTTGTGTTCTAACATTCATGGTGTAGATGCACACTCAAATTACACACAAAAAGTCTGCAACTGTTGTGTCCATTACTTTATTTTTCCAGCAAGCTAAACTGCAAATTTGTATATTCTTTCTCATTTTTGTTACACACTAAATGTATAAATTAATTAGTATACTATACATTCTGTATTATATATGTCATCAGTACTAGATTTTTCAATGTAATAATGGTTCGATTTTGCGCTACTCTTAGTTTATGGTTATTAATAATTCTGCTCACATATAAAATAAAATAAAATAGTTGGCTTTCTTAACTTCTGAATATCTTGTTTAATAGTCTTGAACTTGAAAGATTGTACAATTTTTAATTGTCTTAACCACTAGAGTTGATCTATTTGGTCAAGCCGAACATTCATTCATAAAAGATATAGTATATGCATGAATTATAGTACGTCGCCTTCTTGGGAGCATATATAGGGGGCATGAGCTGTATGCACAATATGTGATCCATCCAAAAAGTTATGAATTGGTTCTCGTAGGTACCAGGTTAGGGCGGGTTAGCGAGTCCTAAATAATTATTGCTCTCCACTAGAAGCATGTGAGAGGTGAAGGGTTTATATATTGTTAAATGGTTACGAGTGTTATTAGAGTGAAAACAATTTCTTACGACGTAAATTAAAAATATCAACTTACTGACTTACATATAATTATTTATGAATGGTGGTGTTCATGAGAGAGTGTTGTAAAATACATGTAGTCTCAACAATATAATAGCATACATCTTAACATGCACGATCACATGTTGTTTGAAGTGTGCCGTCAGTTCTGTACATACTTACATGTGTCAAAGTTGTCTTGAATAACAACTCAATTCTTTTTTATAAACGGGGCTTATGCAAAACTAGGTATATATGTATATATACCTGTAATTAACCCTAAATGCGAAAATAACACTTCTTGAATACACTTAAATAGTCTTTTATTCAAATTTGACATCTCTCAAAGATCAAGGTAAATAGAGTTAAATGTGATGGCATAGATATTGGGCTTGAATTGGAGCCCAAGCTGGAGCGAGGCAGATATGACATTGTAGATAACGAAACGCGAAGAGAAAAAGAGAAGAGACCTCACAGTCACCATTACCAACCTTCATTTTCTCTTCTTCTTCTTCTTCGTGCGTACAAAAACATGGAGACGTCTCTCAGACTCGGCGGAGATTCTAAGTCCTTATGGCCGACCAACGACTCCAAATCCCATAGATTAGGCGGTGATTTCAAATCTCTCAGGCTCCATGCCAAGGAGAAGATTCACATTGATCCCAACACCTGCTTACAGGTCCACTCTTCTCTCCTTGCTTTTTTTTTTCTGTTTGGTTCCCGAGAAAGTAGTGTAACTTGAACGGAAAGTTCTGGTGTGTGCACAGTATCGCCGAAGAGTGATTCACTTTTTTTCGCAAGACTTTGTTGTTATATTCATACGTTGCACTAAAAGTGCACCAATAATCCATTGGGAAGAGTTAAGTGTGTGTGTGTGAGGGTTTTGACGAAATTATTTTTGGGATTTGACTGAAAATGAAGCATATCATAAGAGGACCACAGATTGATGTTGTACTGTATCAATTCAAATACACAAAATCATATCTTAAGAGATTGTTGCTGTAGCAGACATGTTGAAGAAGCCAATTACTGTAATCAAGTTTAAGTATTGCTCCTTCTGGGATTTGATAAGCTCTTAAGGGCTTAGTGGAAGTGCTTGATGGAGTCACTGCAAGAAATTGATTGTTCTGCCTGGATGTAGTTTTGTTAGTTCGTTGTGGCTCACAATTGTTGACTTAGCGGCAACATGTTTCCAGGAATTAAGATAGGGCGATATGGTTGGTGTAGTTATAGCTCCCCTTTGTAGGTTTTGTAGTTCTCTTTACGTTTATACTTTGCATTATAAATACTAATAGATGGCAAAGCCAGCTGAAGTGCATCGATAGTCTAAGGAGAAGAATTACGTGTTAAAAAGTTGTGAGAAATTTAGAGTGTCCAATGTTTTGAGAGGTACTTCTTTGAATCCGGGGTTTCAGTCGTACACTACTCTGCATTATACTTGCTAGTGATTTATTTTCGTTTCCAGTTCCACCATGGATGTATTCCTGATTTAAGCCGAACCACAAATTATTGCATATCAATTTTACTGCTTTATTATTCTATTTAAATTTCTGTCACACCCACGCAAAGGCATTTTTTTTCACAACAGGTTCTTGATTTCACTAAACTTTCTGGTTTAATTTTATGCCGATTGGTTAGTTTGTTTTTTGGAGTCGGCTGTTCGTGATTTATTTCCATGTCAGTTTAGGAACTATAAGTTGGTACAAAAAAAGTTAATCTGCTTGTAACACAGTAGGGAACTTTGGGGTGTTTAGGCTATCATGAGATCGTAGTAAACTTGTTATGGTTGTTATTGTGCTTGAAATTGGTAAGCACACTTTGAATTTGCCAAGATAGTTCTGCTCTTAGTTGTGACAAGAATCTTAATACAATGTGGTTTGTAATTTTTAGATGTAAAGCCAGAAGAAAATGACTTTCAGAGTTCTTAGAAGTAAAAAAATAAGAGTAGCCCCACATCGACTAAATAAAGACAAACATAGGTACATAAAAAAGGCAAGAACCAAACCCAACTGAGCACCAAGGTTGACCTTTTGCTTTGGGAGTTTCGAGCATTTATATGCAACCCTATGCCAAAATTTTCAAAATTGAAATCTCTTCCTATATTTTCTGCACAATAAGCTAAGTTATACCTCATAATTACCATGGTTCCTTGCTGTTGTTGATAAAAAATTACCACAGGGCCTCTTGCTTGGAGTTACAGCAGAAAACATTTCATGTTGTCTCAAAATAAGTGCCAAGTTTCACATGTGCAAGTGAAGTGTGTTTGGATGACCAACGATACCCCGTCATATTTATTAGATATGGCCATTTAAATATGTTAGAACAAATGCACATGAAGAAAATTGAAATATTGTATAAAGGCTGCATATGGATAAATTTTGGGTGGGAATTGGAATGGACCCTCATTTGTGTGTAAATTAGAGAAGAATAAGATGCAAAGTTTCATAATCCCTATTTCCTACCCTCATCCCACACAACACCTTATTTTCTCTCCTGTTTTGGGAGATAGGAATCAACATATGTTTATGGGAGGGTTAGAGGATGGGAACTAAAACAAGATTAAATTATACACAAATTAAAGTAATTCTCTTTCTCAGACGTGTATAAAAACACATCCTATCAATATTAATCCTTAAGTTGTGCAGTCTCGTTTTGGAAGAAGGGAGTAAAAAGTACAAGAAACGCAAAGTCATTAAAGGTTTAAGAGTCTTCTCAGTGATCCCAACCTTTTACTGTGCCTGCATGGAAATTTTACCAGCCACGCCTCAAAATTGCTTGTTATTAAATTTACCCTTAACTATATTTCCTACTCTGAAGATGCATTTTTGTACGAATGATCTTCAGAAGAAATAGTAACTAGATATAGGATGTTTTCGGGTAATTATCAGGATTGATATTTTCCTTCTCTCCTGAGATTGTTTGGAAAGTATTGTACCTGATTTCATGGTTGGATCTCTTGCAAATTATTTGTTTACATGGGTAACAACCTTTTTGCTAGTTATTATAATTAGTTCCTTCTTCCTAAATATCATTTGGTACAAACTTTAATAAAAGATGTAAGTTTGCTACGTCTTACATAGTGTTTGTTGTTATAAGTTGTAATATTCACACAGATTGTAATTCCACTCATTCTGAGGTAATTATCAAGAAAGTGCATAATCAGAAGTTGGCTAACTTTTTCTTCTTGCTCATCTAGACTAGGTGCATTAAGAGTGTTATCTAGAAAGGAAGCCTTGCAAATATTTCTGCTTTTAGATTTTGACAAGAAACCAGTTAGTGTGGTTAATGGGGCTAGGCTGCTCAACTTCTTTGTTATTTTTCTCGTTCAATTATAATATTTATATTAAGGAATAAGTAAGCAGTCTTGACAGAGCCGAGTTCTGGTTAAACTTTAGTGTTGAAGTCTTTCCACATTTCTGCATGTCAGGTTCAAGGGGAGCTGGATACCAGGATCGGAGCTCCAACTTTTGTTAGTGTGTTGATAAGACACTTCTATCCGGATGTATGTATTCAACCATACTGACACTGATTGCTAAAACAATTTTGCCGGTTAAACTTGTGTTTATCATTTTTAAAATATGTACTACTTTAGATATCTGCAAGTCTTGGAGTGGGATTGCAATTTGATAAAAGTAGGAAGCTTCAGTATAGTGTACGCGGAAAAAAGATCTTCCGAATTACAACTGATGACTTGTGGAGCTTCGATATTAAAGGGCGATGTGACGTTGACAAAGAATTTAGCCAGGTAATTACTCCTTTTTTGTGTTATTTGTTATAAATTTGATTGATTTGGGATAATTGTTGATCATCCCACTCCGGTTCTGATGGTTATAACATTTTCCGGCCTTTGACATTTATATTGCGAGAAGCAATAATTGAATTTACTTGATGAATTCAACGAACTTACCCTAATGGAGTAAAGTTTCTTGATGCCTCCCTCTATTGCCTAAGTTGCTCATATCCGTACTGTGTTGTAATAATATGGCAGTGGAAGTCAAGAGGAGTGGCTGAGTTTACTTGGAGCATATTGAATTTTCAAAAAGACCAAGATGTCAGGCTCAAAGTTGGCATGGAAGTGTCTGACAAGGTATAAACATCCCCGGTTTAACATTATTGAACTTTCATGTTCATGTTAATTATTTGCTTGCAATTACTGAATCATATGATAATTGTTATTTGTTTTGAAATCACACATTTTGCAAGTGACTTGATTCGGGGCTTGTTATTTCAGGTGCCATATATGCAGATCAGGGAAAACAACTGGACAGTGAATGCGGATATGAATGGTAAATGGAGTGTGAGATTTGACATGTGATTGCGAGGTACTCTGCCACACATATTCATTAGTGGCCGATATATGAACACATAACATGATTAGTGGAACTGCAATCTTTATGGGTCCCCTAATAGTCGCACATTTAGTGATTAACTTAACTGAGTGGCGCAATCTGTTTGCTGCAAGATTCTGTTGTGTTTCTTTCACACAAATTGGTAAACGACTGTGCCTGCACAGTCAGTCTTATTGAAATGCATTTTGCACCAGTCATTCTATGGTCCCGTATTGACTTTTCGCAATCGCTCCCACTTCAGAGTCCTTACAGTCCATTCATCATATCTTCATGTTCAGCTACTGTTGTGTTCTGTGTTCCTTAATGGTTTAGGACATTTCATGTGTGGGTGCGATCTTGTAATTGCAATTGCACGTTGCTATGCCCTACATTACTACTGTGCCATCGCTTGAGCCTCACTCACCCCAACTTTTGTGCTCTCTCCACATCAAATCAAAATTGTCTGGTTTTGGTTCGTTGACTTTCAGTGTACTCATATCTCTGGTGATAAAAACAGTTGACGACCCCTCGTGTGCATACAAAGGTAAAGCAACGAATCTTCGAAACCCAAGGTTAATTATGTAAATTCAGATTATTGCTCCCTCCCTATAAAACTAACTCAAAATGACACACCCAACATAATTAAAAACAAACTCTCTTAGCATGACTAGGCTCCTCGGCGACAGCACGGCCTCACCGCCGGTGTCTCCTTCCCTGAGCGTTGAATCCGACTTAGTTGTCATCCTCGCCGGCCTCCTCTGCGCCCTCTTCTGCATCCTCGGCCTGGCGGCTGTCACCCGATGCACCTGGCTCCATCTGTTTGGCACGGCCCCGCCCCCTCCTCCGGCCAATAAGGGGCTGAAGAAGAAAATCCTCCGTTCCCTCCCGAAGCGCACCTTCACGCCGGAAGTTTCAGTTTCGGGCAGGTTGTCGGACTGCGCGATCTGCCTGGCGGAGTTTGCGGGCGGGGAAGAGATCCGGATGCTGCCAGGGTGCGGCCACGGGTTCCACGTGGCCTGCATTGACAAGTGGCTGGGATCGCACTCGTCGTGCCCCTCCTGCCGCCAGAGCCTGGCGGTGGTGGAGCGCTGCCACAAGTGCGGCAGCTTGCCGGGAAGTGGAGGAAAGAGTGAAGCTAAATCCAAGGAAACAGACCCTCATAACACCCTGGGGGATTCAGTAATTACATAAAAATAGAGTCACTCTGTCATCGATTTGGTGTGTATATGTTGTACGTGTGTTATTAGAGGAATGTAAGTAATTTCTTGTGTAGAACAAGCTGGTGTTCTTCAACCAAATTACAACTTCTGTTTTTGTTTTTATTTTATTTCCTTGAGAATATTAATTGACACCAAATATATATCCTAGACGAACGAAAAAAGTTTTCTGATTAATAAACATTTAAGTGAGAATCACTGGAGTCGTGCGAATTATGAGAACGAATATGGAGGCACCATTTGACAGGGGCGGGTTTTATATTATAATTTAAAAGTGAATTATGCTGGGGGTCGTCAAATTGAAGAAAAAAAAGTCGGCGGCAGCGCCACATATCCTCTTCACATTGATTATCACGAGATGAGAAGGTTCTCATCAGATTTCTCTTATTGATGCTATCATCCACGTTGTTATTTATCATACCCAAAAAAGAGTCTAATTAGTATTTGTAGGTGAGGTGACATAATTTTTATCATAATTTTTATGTGATAAATAAAGCAGACTGTGAATGTTACTCACATGTTCAATGGACTCGGTCCAGAGTCAAGTGAGACTTCATCAAAAATATCAGTATAAAAAGAACAAGTGGCTCTCTGATCAAAATGTGATATCAATGCCCGTGTTTGGTAATGGAATTAGGAATTGGAGGATCCGATTGGCTTTGTTTTAATGCGCCAACCACCAAAATCCTTTGGTTCAAGAAAATATAAAGATTGTGGGTGCAATCATTTTCTTGTTTTAATTATAATCCATGATCTAATTATGAAAGGCTCAAAAGTGGTTTCCTGTTAAAAATGCTTATAATAATGGGAGTATTATAATCAATTCACATATACATAGAAAGTGATGTTCCATATAACACATTTAATACATTGATTATTATTATAATCATTATTATTTATAAAAACTTTGTCTACTTGAATCAAAGAGGTATGAAATTTAGTTTAATTATAAAAAACTACACCTCACGAATGGTTTATTATAATTATATTACTAAAAATATAATTGTGTAAGATTACTACTGATTTTTGTGAAATTTTTTGAAAGTGAACAAATTATAAAAGTAATCATTTATCGCATTTATTTTGTTTTAGATAGATATCAAAAATATATAATTCATACTCATAACTCGTTATTATTCAACTTTAAATTTAATACTTAAAACACACTCAGGTGGGGGATATAGTTTTGTACTATTTTGGTACCTTAAAGCTTAAATACGCTAAATAATATTTTTGTACCATTTGGAATGTAAGACAACATGAAATGTACATGTGTGTAATAGTATAAATTTCTTATGAACCTATATTCAAAAAAAAAATTCTTATGAACCTCCTTAATGATTAAAAATATGAAAAAAGAATTTTTTAAGATATCATAATGTCTTGTCTTCTTCCATGACCTAACAAGTTTTCGTAATGCGTGCTTTTGTGTTGAAGTATAATATGATTTCTTTTTTAGTGAAAAAATAAATTATTAATTTATTCCGTTTTCGATGAAAATCATCCAATAAAATAATTAAACGTTTGGGCCCATCAAAAAGAAAAGCCCAATGGATCGTCATAAAAAACATAAACCTCACGTGAATCGAACACGCAACCTTCTGATTCTGGAGTCAGACGCGCTACAATTGCGCCACAGATCCACTTGTTGCAATATCATATTTTATTTTATATTTATATTTATATACAATTTTATAGATTCAATAATTCGTACAGATATAAATTGTCTATCCCTCTAAATCTTATACTTAGTTATTCGAGTTCGTTGCATATTTAGTTCAAGTACGTTATAATAATTGATTAAGGTTCTATAAACTCGCAAACCTACTTATTTAATATATACTTAATCATATATTTTATTTGATAAAATTCAACGTTTAATAAATATTTATACTGAAAATTATATGAAAATGGTTGAGTATGGTTTTCTTTGCCAAACTTGAGCTTAAGTTTAAAAATTCGATAGTCAGCCAATTTGTTTTAATTCAAGCCGGGCTCGATAAATTTTGGCTCAGTTCAGTTCAATCTAATATACACCGTTACAAATTCATTTGTTGGCTGCTACTTTATGTCTCAGACTCTTTGTTCTGTATCATCAAATCATTAAGCTTTGGCCTATAATTGTTTTGCAGGGACAAAAAATGAAACTGGCCTTAGAAAGAGGCTATTGTGAATCAACATTCTGATCTGTAGCAGTTTCACATGTTTAAATGAACAAATATATGAACTCTATCATGCTGACCAAAAATCCATTGTAACAATGTGAATCAAAACAATGACTAATTCAGCACAACAATTGTTCAAAACGTCACTCACTTGGCCTTGGCAGCATCGGCCTGCCTCGCGCCAACGGCAAAGAACTCGGTAATGACCTCGAGAGGCATGCCTTTGGTCTCCGGGACCTTGAGGTACACAAAGACCAACGAGATCACACAGACGACGGCGTAGATGCCAAACACGCCGGCCAGGCCAATCGAGCTTAGCAGCACGGGGAGTGTGTACGTCACGATGATGTCGCTGATCCAGTACACAAGCGATGTTATGGCGATGCAGAGCCCGCGCACCCTCGTTGGGAAGATCTCAGAGCACAGGATGTTTGGGATCGGCCCGTAGGCCATCACGAAGCAGCAGAAGTAGGTCACCACACAGGTGGTCGAGATTGCTGCGTTGATCATGGTGCTGATCGTGATCAGCTCCCCCAGGACTAGGATGATCAGGGTGACTATCAGCACGGGAAGGGTCACGAGTAGCAGGTGCCTGCAATACGAGAAAAAAAAGGAAAGAACGATTCTCATTGGTATTAATGAAGCAAAGTGAGGTTGTTGGGTTTTTAAGGGTTATAAGAAAATTTACCTTCTTCCTGAGATATCCATGAGCCTCATGGCAACAGCAATACACGGGAGCATCAAGAAAGTTGTTAAGGCACTGATGAGGAACGAGGCAGACTCGGTGCCAAGACCCAAGTTTGCCAGAAGAACTTCCACGCCAGCTTCCTCGAGGATTTGAGGGGTGTAGTACAAAACCCCATTGATACCAGAAAACTGCATACACATAATAATTAATATCATTCAGTCTCAGTTACGTTACTGAATCGAATATATTATGAAGTTCTTTAATATCATTCATCAAATTTTTAGCCTTTATGTGAGGTACTGTCTATATAATTTAGTGTATTCAATGTTCATGTCGTAAGCTTTCAGAATCTGCAAGGCTGTGGACTGTGTTATGGCTATGTTGCATCCTTGAGTTCTTCAAATGTTTGAAGGGATAAAAAAATTTAAGAAACGAAAATATGCTTTATAATAAGTGACCAGAAATCAACCAACGAGACAACACTACACAAGAAAGGGCAGTAAAGAACAAAAGACATGGGCCATTAGATTTATCAGAAGCTATATGGAAATAGCAAAATTCCTCAAATAAGCAATGCACTCAGCAATTGTATGTATCAAGATTTGAATTCAAAACTTGACATATATAGAAGTGGCATCAGAAAAGAAAATTTCAACCAGATGGAAAAGTGAAGAAATCCACGGGTTGATTACGTGACTCATTTTGTGTTGATTTAAAGGATCGCTGAAAACAAAAAATGAGCAATACTTAAAGAATGAAGTACCTGCTGAAGTATCTGAATTCCAACCCCGACCATCAAAGCACGCTTGACTCCCGGGTCAGAAAGGGCTTCCCAAATTGGTGCCTTGGTAGCAGTTTGAGATGGATGGACCATAGCGGGCCCAACCGGACGCTGATCCACAAGTTCCTTGGAGTAAAGAGCAGGCTGGCTCACCAGAGCAGCAGCGTGGACATACCCTCCTTCTTCAGGAGCATCGTCACCGGGAATGGAAACAACAGACCCGCGTCTCGATGCTGAAACCCCCTCCTCGTGCAAATAAATCCTTTTAAACCCTCCTTCCTTCTTTCCGTCCTCGCCCACTCTCTCCGACCATTTCCACGCCAACTGCCACCCACCACCGATCCCCGTGCTACCAGCCGCCTCCCCGGTTCCTTGCACGAGGCTGCTATTGCGCCTCATGTTCAGAACACTTCCGTGTGAGGCCGGGTGGGCCATGTCCTTCTCCATGCTCGTCGTCTGGCGCGATATCAACGGGCTATGCAAGTTGTCATCAGATTCTCCACCGCCCTCCGATGCATAGTCTTCGCCTTCCCTCTGGAGACTCTCCTCGTCCCACTGTTCGTGTTTGACCGGGGGCTCGGCGGTGCTGAACATGCTGCCAAAGGTAGGGAAGAGCATGCTTCGCATACTGCCCGACTCGGGAAGCTTCTCGTGGACGCTGCCGAATAGAGTGACGAGAGGATCCATGAGGGGCACGCTCTGATTCACCATGCTTCCGTGGCGAGAGACGAGGCCGAGAGAGCTCTGTCCAGTGACGGGCCTGGCGACCCAGGATAGGCCTGCCTCGGGTCCGTATAACTTGATTTTGTCATTTTCATCGGCGGCATCTTGACCGTTGTCGAGCTCGTCGCCTGGGCCTATTATGTACTCCTCTATAGATGTTTCGCCCCCAACTGCAAGACCTTCGACCAGCAAAGCCATCTCACCTGTGGATAAAAGAAGCTTCAGCATAATAGATATGATAATTAATAAAATGAACTTTTAATATAAACAGAAAGTTGCCTAGATCAACATGTGAGTTAAAGAAGCTTCAGCAAGATCGTCATGGTATCAGTCAAAAACTATTAATAAAAACAAGGACATTTACATGTATAATAATAGTATACACATATAAAAGCCATTAGTTTAAATAACTATAATATAGCTCTTATAAAATTTCCTTGATTTCAAAAAAGATTATTACATCGGGAGTTTGCACTCATCTAAGGCCTATACACCGTAAAATTATACAATCATACATGCAAAGCCAATATCAAGCAAATATTTAAGGATCTGAGGTACATAATGAAACCCATAGATTTGCTGAGAAATTATACTCAAGTAATAGCAGTCATTAGATATGTTGCAAATGTTCGAATTAATTGTATAGAACATTTGGATGCCATCTTATGCTGAACAGAACAGTTCAAACATAAATCTGTGAAGGCTGCTGAACAGAACAGTTCAAACATAAATCTGTGAAGGCATTAACCTATACATGTTCATGCAGAATTCAAACTGTCATGCAAATTGATATCTAAAGAAGTGCCATGATTCCATAGATTCTCGAATGTCTGTACTTCGGTATATATTATTAATATTCTACTAACCAACCAGGACGCTAATTCCATCAGAAAACCTTAACACAGACACAGAAAAGTCAGATAGTCTTCAAAACTGCTAACTATTAGTATTTTCTCAATATAGAAGAAAATATTCTCTCGGGATAGTATGATTCTATAAACAGTTTTGCCTAGGTGTGAAGTATTCAGCGTCTTGTAATGTAAACTGATCATACAATTCAATACAGATAAGCAAGTAAGAAAATTAATGCTTAAGTAAACCGTCACCATATGGGTTGAGCTGGTACCCGTTAAAACAGTCAAGGTGCACTTAGAACAACATGTAATATTCATTTTTTGAACAGTTGAGCAATAGAAAATAACCTGACACATCTTCCCTGCCACGTAACTTTTGGAGAACCAGCTTTGCCTCGGCCATTTTTCCTTTACTGACAAGCCACCGAGGAGATTCAGGCAAGTAAACTATTGTCAATACAAAGTAAAGAAAGGAAGGAATGGATAGAACCCCAAGCATTATCCGCCAGTTTGGTGAGGCCATCAGCGACATCCCGAAAACCATACAGTATGACAGAAACATGCCACCTGAACCCGTGAATTGAGGTAGAGTATTTAGCATTCCCCTTATCTCCGATGGGGCAGTTTCGGATATATAGACCGGAACAAGAGTTACCGCCAGACCGATGCCAAACCCATCCAGGAGCCTCGCTAGGCATAAAACGTAGACATTGGGCGACCACAACATTATCAAACCACTGACGAAATAGAGCATTGATGACAGGATAAGCATTGGGCGCCGACCAAGCCAATCGGATATAGGTCCGGAGCATGTTGTAATAACCGTGGCTCCAATAAGAGACATGGCCACAACAAGGGCCTCAACACTTGTTTCCAAAGCAAGGTCCTTCTTTATGTAAACAATAGCCCCTGAAGATTGAGAAAAGACAAGGAAGAACATTTCAGGAATGAACTAACCCAAAGTACAGAAAAAAGAATTTAGCAGCTCGAAATTGGAACACATGAAACAAATTACATCATCAAAATGATATCAAGTTCCAATGAAATCGTGATGAACTGAGAAACAGATCTATACACTACACAGTCTACACATTATGAATATGAACACAAGTATTAGATCACATGAGAATAGTAAGTTATAAGTACCAGCAATAGTAGCATTGTCCCATCCTTGTAAGAAGTTACCAATGGTGGCAGAAATAGCCACAAGAACAGCTCCCCTCATCTTCTCACTAGTGAATCAAACCCTCAAATCTGCAGCCAACCTGTAAGAAAATAGGAGAAATAAATAAAACCCAGATCACAAATCAAGCAATGACCACCCCCACAGGCCACATCTAGTAGCACTCATCACCAATCCACCATCTTCCCATAAAAGCAAATGGGTCTACACACCCATCTGCCAAATTGTGCCTTCACTACGTTTATCATCCCCACACCCACAACAATCCCACGTCATTATGAACAAATCACAACAAACAAAGTACAGAAACAAAGAAGCTAGTGAAAACCCATCAGCACCACAACACCAAATCCAATAAAAACCCAAAAATTTCATGATAATCAGTTGGAACATTCACCTGAAGCAGAAAATGAACACCCACAAGTGAGAGAGCAAGAGAGAGAGAGAGAGCAAATCTGAGAAGGCACAAACTACAGGAAGTAGGTAGAAGATATATGGGTGGGCTTGGAGGAGAGAGAGGGATAGTTGACCGTCAAAATTGACTATACAGGTCAGTAGTGCCTGAACTATACAGATCATGAACTGGAAGGAATCTTTGTATATAGACAAAACAACCTCGTGTATTTCACACCATGAAGAAGACCAGTAACTACTCAAATAGAAAGAAAAAAATCAATCTTTGGGCTTGAAAAGGAGATGGAATCAGAGAAAAGAATCTGAGAGTTAATACGAAAAAACAGAGGTTTTCTCAACAACCCTTCACTATCCACCTTCACTGACCCAAACCCATTTCTTCTCGTGACTCAGTTCAAGCAAAAATCTGTGCTTTAGAGTTGAGACCCAGAAATCAAAATCCGAAAATGTGAAGGGAAAAGGGTGAAGAGTGAGGAGAGAGACCTAGTATTAGAACAAAATAATGCATTAATTATTAGATTTCGATGTGGTAATTGATTGGGAGTTGTGGAGATGATGAGCGGTGAGGAGTAATTTTAGTACAAAATTCCCTTTTTCTCTGATTCTTTTCCCTTCGGCTATTCCCAAGATTTAAGAGTTACTTACTCATGTTCCCAATTTTGCCACTCCATTCCATTTTGGTTCTTCTTTTTTGAATCTTCCATTTTGGTTCTTGAAACCTCATATTAGTTTATTTGGAAAATTAATTTTTATAATTCACCTGTGTTAATTAATTATCATAAATTGATATTCATCCCAAAGATAATGAAATGCCCTTGTATGAAACTAATGCATCACAAAATTGGTAAATGTATATACATTTATCAAACACGAAATAAACATAAAATTACATTAGAACAATTCTGATGGGAGTTGTTAAAATGCAAAAGTTATTACTTAATCTTAGTTGCAATCAAACTCCAACCCAAATTGTCAAATTTTAATGCAAATATCAATTATTACCATTTTTCAACATTGTCATTTATCCATTAGTTAAATTAGTATAATACTAATAAATTTATGCAAAATTTGCTATAGTGAGTTGACAAATATGCCAACCCTCTATGGTAAATTTGGCAATTTGCATTTGCAATGCAAATATGTCAACCCCCATTGGAGATGAAAGTTGTCATATTGCCAAAGATATGGTAAAATGGCAATCTCCATTGAAGTTGCTCTTAATTCACATTTAGGGGTGGCTATAGGTTGGTTAACCGCCCGATACTCATCAGCACCAATTTTATTCGGTTTTATCAATCTATTCATCCACAAATTCGGGTTGGTCCTACGATTCATTTGAGCATACCTACTTCAATAGACTTAATCAACATGAGCTTAAAATTGGGCCAATAATGCTTGAGTTATTGAAAATCTTAACTGATGTATTTCAAGTAATGAAACACCAACACAAGTTAACTCAGGTATAGTCATAAATTCACTTAATATATGAGAGGTTTCGAGTTCAAATTTTTGTATAAATAAATAGATATTAGCTGCCAAAAAAATTATAATTTTATAAGAGCATTCCATTGTGCTAATAAATTATTGTAGGGAGTGAAAATGTAAAAATTGCACTCCAATGAGGCTCCCTATATGACTACTTA
>JAYMTP010000522.1:0-32617 GCA_036897365.1 Geranium brycei
TGTTTCTTCAGGATCGGATCGAGAGAGAGCGAGCGAGTGCCCGTCATCGGACGGCTGGGGAGTGATGCTTTCGATTAAGATCCGACGGTGTCGAGCGCGTTACCAACGCAGCACGCGGATCCGTGACGTGGCTAATTTTTTGGGGGAAAATTGACGAGAATACCCCTGGTTTTTTTGAATTCGCGCCGAGGGTTGGGAGTGTGATCGGGTGTTGGGTGGGACAGCGTAAAGCTCGTGAGCCTTGACGCGTGTCAGATGGAGGGGGCAGATCGTGGGGAATCTCGGGTACGGAGGGCGAGGGAGAGCGTGCTCAGGTGGGGCCTCAGTGGAGAGTGGGGTAGAGGAACCTGTGTTCCAGCATCCGAGTGCGGGAAAGGGGACCACATTCAGACAGCTGATGATCGCATTGTCTCGACGGCGAAGTGCGTGAGGGGAATGGTTCTGTACGACGGCGGAGCACGCTGACATAGGTACCTTGAAAATGACATTTAAAGTTGAAAATATGGGGTTTGTTGCAAGTGCCGCAAAATTAGAGATTAATTGACCTTAAGGATAATAGGGTTAACATAATTAAGCAGTTTTGGGCATAATTATACGAGATCATCTCATAAAAGTCTACTCAAACTTAACTTTTATTTTATCTCAGAAAACTCAAGTGACGTTAAGTTTAATGGTAAAATGACTATATTACTCACATTTAATTTTAGAATTTTCAAATAGATGTTACACTTCTCATGCATCTCCTTCCGCATCCATTTTTCACAATGAGACATCACCAACAAAACTAAAATTCTGAAGAAAAATCGAGCTCACCTACTGTTACAGCTCGATCCCGTGACAACTTCATGTAGCTAGGGAAGTCTTATCATAAACTATTACTACCTCTTATCATGAGCGTGGCAGTTTATTTTCCTAACCCGTGACATCTTCTCGTAAGTAGGTTATTTTGTCTTGCCTTATAACGGGCCACTTGTAACGGACATTACCCTTTTTAGCGCCTGCCCGTGGCACTTGCACGATAGTCATAACTTGTGTCACGGTTGTGACTGCCATTTTTGTGAGGTCGTGCACAAAAACTAAACCACAAACAAATAGTTTAAACCATACTCTACAACCAGAATTAAACCATGAACAAATAAAAATAGTCTCAAGTACACAATACAACGGTTCCCAATATAAACATGGATTTAAATGTTTGAAAACCATTGGGGTGCCTCTTAATAATAGTTTTGTTTGGACGAGAATGCGACCCAGTAGGAGACCGCATCTACATCTACCATCTTCAAGTATATTGTCCCATATCTCATTTTTTCAACTGTGTTTATGGGATGCCTCCTAGTAGCACTATGTTTAATGTTCTTTATTTATACGGGAACACTCCACTACCTGCAAAAGAACATAAAATCAAAGTTCATAAAAAAATAGATAACAAAACTATCAAGTAAGAGAACACAAATCAAATTATCATTAGATAAGATATTATCTTGTGTCTGCATAACTATCATCTCCAACTTTTAGTATTGGAGCCGATCTATACTCGAGGTGTCTACCATTCCTCTCATACTAGAGCACGCCTCGAGTCTGCATGGGGCACAACAATTTCGGGACAGGGTTTCAAAAAGTTAACCCCTAAATTTTGATGTGTCGGTCGCCCACCAGCTCTCATAGACTCGTCATCACGACTCTCGGTATCACGCGACATTCTGCTATAATCTAAGAATATCAAGTTTAATACTAGAAAGACAAAAGAGAAACAATAAACCCTAGACCTCGAAGGGTTGAAGATCATGCAGTTAAATCTCTCTCGATAGCGTGTATCCTTGTTATTCTATTAAACCTTGTGCCCAAAATCGCCTTCAACCGCCATGAACCATCACTCGAATCCTTCAACACCGCCTTCACGATAGCCTTTAGTTGTCACCATATGTTACGAGACTAGTCCAATCTAAAATAGGTAAAAAAATCATGTTTTAAATTGAAATCGAACATGTCACGGTCTCGAAGAAAAGGTGTCATATGGTGTTTTTTTGTCTTAGGTCAGTTTTTGAAAGTTGCCACGACCTTGGGGTGATTTGTGTCACGGTCGTGACAACCTTAAACGCCAAAATTTAACGAAACTTCCTTCTACAAAGTTGTAGTTATTCAAATTCCCTTCATCATGATGTACAAATTTGTCCGATTTGAATCTCCAGTGACCAAATATGCCTTCTGCAAGTTTCATCGACAGTTAAGTTCAAAATGCATCATGAATTAACTTGTTCATGCGCGACGAGCACTCAACCACCCTGAAGGCATAAAGGCATATAAGAATGATAAAATATACAATATCGAAGGCACCAACATCTAAAATGTGGGAAAAAATATTGAGAAAATATACTCAAATGTACTACTTGTAAGAAAAAAAATGGTTTTTAGGTAACATGCGAAATTTATTTAGGTAACCTATATGATATTTCGAACTCATAGGAGAGGTGTGGTGAAAATGGTTATCATGCTTTTACAATAACATTTGACAAATTAACTAAATATTAGAGGAACCACTTTATAAGAATAATTGTAACATTCAACATTGTTACAACCATTGTGGGATCAAATTGGTGTGTCACACAATGAAATTAAAAAGTTTTTCTTCATAAAACTATTATCACCAACATTATGTAATAAACGTGGTTGAGGTGTGAATGTTTAGTTGAATGTGTGAGAGCACAAGAATGGACAAATTTTGAGACGGTATATTCAAAACAAAGTAGGTGTTTCGTCGATAAATAGGAAGATACAAGAACACATTACAATAGTTTGGTCCGGTGTACGCAAGTCTGCAGAACATCAGTTCGACAGGTGGAAATCATGAACCCATAAATGTTTAAACGAGCACAAGTATAATTAATCAAATGAATGTGTTCTAAAAATATTAGACGGTAATCAAACGAATAAAACCTCATAAAACTAATCAAAGAATAATCAAACTTATAATAAATTTTCAAAACAACATTTAAATAACCACATCATCAAACATGTCAACATTTATATTTCATGTTCATCGGCTAAGCTTATGAATCACACATCATATGAGGTTAATGGAACCAAACCACCAATCTTTCAATTGATGAGTCAAAGACACAACATTCGGTTTGAGTTCAGATAGGTTACAAGTCCCACATCGCTTAACCAGGAAAGCGAGACAGAGCAGCCGAGTTATAAAAGGAGAAACTAACCCAATGACAAGTCATACCTTTCTCGGCCTCTTGGCTAAGATCAAGTGTAATATCTGTTCTTATCAGTTTAGTATCTGATTGTGGGCCAAAGGCCCACGCGATATTAAATTTACTTTTAATGGGTCAGGGCCCAAATACGTAACTAGCTACTTGGGCCTTCATGCGTCGCCCTGGCTTTGCACTTCTGCTTGGGCCTGGCGCAACTTCCCAATCTAGTCTCAAGATTCTGTTCTTATTTTGTCAATAATATTATTTCTAGTATTTGTGTAGTAATTTAGATATCATAATTATTTTCAAAATAAATTGATTTGAAAATAAAATTTGATACAAAATAGCTTGGGCCTGTTTGATCCGTATATTTAGGCCATTCTTGGGGTACTAATTGGGCTTTGACATATTATAGAGGTTGGTGCATGGATAATTTGGCTTTGAAACTTACCAAAACCCTAACCAAATGGAAAACACTGCCAGGAATGTTTATGGTTTGGTTTCGATTGGAACCGGTTTGAAATCAAACCAGCTAGATTGGTTCTAAGAACATTAAAACTGAAATTAGTAAAGTTCGCCTTTAATACCATTTGATTTGATTGATTTTATTATAATTGTTTTTTATCATATTTTCACTTTCGACATACTTTTGACTTGGATGACCTAAACTAAGTTATGTATCTAAATAAATTTCGATTCGGTTCAATTTTTGGCGATATCAAAACCAAATTAATTATGTTTTGATTATAACTGTAACTGAACCAAATTTAATTAATTTTAATTCTTTTAATTCAATTGAATTTAATTTGTTCAATTAAGATAAATTTCTAGCTATCGTGCCCACAAATAATTCTGAAGATAAAACTTTACGGACCATATGTTACAAATATCCATCCACACACACTCATCATTGCTCTTTCATAAAAACATTCCAAGAAAATAGGTGATGGTACATGAATGGGAGAGAACATGGGCATGTCCTTGCAACATTAATTTTTTCAAAAGAACCAACAAAAAACATGGCAGTGAAAAAGCCACACAAATATTTTTTAAGAACATAGCCGAAAGTTGTTAAGCTTCTTACTCATGCCATGATTGAACATACATGCCTGATGCCTCTTCTACTCTAAATCGAAAAACAGATCCATTTGTTTTTTTTCTTAAATATTTCATATTTAAATATCATTTGGAAACAATAATTCTATGCAATGACATCCAAAAAAGAAATCAATAATTTAGTTCAAGTAGATCCAAGATTGATTTGATTTTGTTGCACTTTCGAACACTTCTGGAACATGTGGTGTCGGCTGAGTAATTGTGTGTAATAAGGTATTTTTGTTAGGTGTCGTCAATGCTACAAGATTAATGATTTTAATTTGGTTTTGATATTTATTTTGAATTCATGATTTATTAGGCTAGTTTTTTTGTTGTTGTATAAGGAGATGCAGAATTTGTATATTGGGGACTTGCATTTTAGGACCCCTATGATTTTTGTTTCATTTTTTTTTTTGAAGTAATTGAAGAATTTCATTTAGAATTATAATCAATCTTTACATTTCAATTTTTAAATTATTTATCAACACATACAAACCCAGAAGGATATATATGTAACCTTCAGAGAACCTCCAAAGCAAATACAAACAAGCACTCACTTTATAGCACAAATTGAATACTTACACGTAGTTTACAGGTAAATTACTAAAACTCAACCCAACTCTCTTTTTTTTTTCTCTCAATGACAAATAAACAAATCTGATATGATGCAAAGAAGAGAAAGGGAGTTCCTTACCCCAAACTTTTTCTCCTTTTCTTTTCCTCCCAAAAGATTTAAAAAAATGCAAGTTTCCTATTCAATGATGACCTAAACTATACCTAATTAAACTAATGGCTATGCAGAGCTGACTCTGGAGAATCTGTAACCAGCTATGCAAGCCCAAGCCATTGCTGTTCCACAAAACATACAAAATAATTGACAGGGTGGCTAATTCACCTCACTACCCTACACACACATACCACTCATCATCCTCCTTTTTTTCCCTGAAAAAAGTTGGCTCATGAGCACACTCCCACAAAAAATTGGGCTTTACTTGACACAAAAAAGAGTGTAAAATAACCAAATAAACAACAAAAAAAGAACATGAAAGGAGCAGACTTGAGTTTTGGAGCCTTCCTCTCCACCAAGTGACTTTCAAAATACATCTTCTTCACCCTGCAGGACTGTGTTTTTTATAATCTTGTATTGTTTTGAACACTATAAGTTTGTTGTTCTTTGTCCTAAAGTCCGACCCAGATCGGTTTTCCATCTGCATTTCAAGGATTTCAAGAACACGACTCGATTAAGATTGTGCAATTGCAGTATACAAATGTGGAAATAAAAATAACTAGTAGGAGTAGGACATTGGTTGTTACCTTTGGTACATTCGTGTTATAGGACTCCATCTTCCATATTCCTCGCAGCGCGAAGTTCTACATTCCTTAAATCACGCAGATGTTGTAAGATCTCTTGGAGAAGGTATACGCCCTTATCGCCTTTCTTTAAGGAGCTCATGCAGTGCTTTAAGAACTCCCTATCTGCCTCTAAAGCTTGTAGCCTCTCGTAGACATGGTCTACCTCCTCCTCGATGGCAGGCCTCTTGCTCTCGAGTTCGAATATTGAGTCTGAGGAATCGTGCTGTGAAGCGGAATCGAACCCGTGTTCGTTTACGTTTAGAGCACCATCTTCAACTCCTAGTTCAATTGCATCGAAAAGAGGGAGGAGCCTCTTCGGCTTTGATATCGTTCTTGTACCTTGATGGTGCTTCCCGTTCATTTCCTTGTGATGTCCATTTGTAACACCGTTTGATTCAACATAAACACCATTCTCGTCATTGTAGCCATTCCCAATGTCATGGCCAGTTTCAAATGTTTTGACATCCTCGAAATGATCGTCCTCTTCGCTATTCATTGTAAAGAGCTTCTCTTCCAAGACCTTGAGCTCCTCTAATATTGACATCCTCTCTTCCTCGAAGTTAGCCAGCGATTCCTCCATATACAGGACTGCATCGGTAGGGGTATTATTGTCGTTGTTGTCACCGTCCTGTTGGCTGAGATGGGTGGTAACGTCTTCCTTCACTTCGCGATTCAAATCAACAGAGCCGTCGCTATCCTCAGCATTGCTGCAAGAAACTGAGGAAGTCATGCTTCTAATGCCAGCTTCTTTTCTTCTCAACACCAGCATTTTCTCCCTGGCCTCGTAATCCTGAACTTTCCTACGATATGCCTCGAGCTCCTTCTCTAGCTCTTGCTTCTCTCTCTCCCTCTTGACCATGAGCTCGTTCAGAAGCTGCAATGCTTCCTGGTCGTACTCTGATTGTTCCTCCATCATCCGCTGATACTGCAAAGCTTCCATCTGCATCGCCGCCTTCTCTTCCTGAAGCCTGTTGATCATTGCCATGGTTTGGCTTGCAGCCACAGCAGATGCGCTCCTCTCTTCATCCAATTCAGCATACAGAGCATTCAAAGCCTTCCGCTCAGCTCTGAGAGCCGAAGACAATTTCTCAATACTCATCTCGCCTGGTTCTATATCGCTAATGACGCTCCCATCCAGAGATTCTGTTCCTGATTCCCTCCTCTCTAGTGAATACAATCTCCTGTTGAACTGGTGGAGACTGTCCACGGAACTGGGTGTATCAGGGACCTTCTCTTCCTCAATGTCGTTAAGCTCAAAAGACCGGGATACTTGACTGGGTAATAGGTTTGGGCTTGTTTCGACAGATAAGGCTTTGAATTCCACTTCTTGTTCAACTTGTACAGAACTAGGTGCATCGAGAACCTTGTCTTCTTCAATGTCATTAAGCTCAAAAGACCGCGATAGTTGACTGAATAATGGGTTTGGACTTGTTTCGACGGATAAGGTATTGAATTCCACTTCTTGTACAGAACTGGGTGTATCAAGAACCTTATCTTCCTCAATGTCATTAAGCTCAAGAGACCGTGATACTTGACTGAGTAATGGGTGTGGACTTGTTTCGACAGAAAAGGTTGTGAACTCCACTTCTTGTTCAACTTTCACAGAGCTGGGTGTATCAAGAACCTTATCTTTCTCAATGTCATTAAGCTCAAGAGACTGTGATACTTGACTGAGTAATGGGTGTGGACTTGTTTCGACGGATAAGGTTGTGAACTCCACTTCTTGTTCAATTTTTACAGAACTGGGTGAATCAAGAACCTTATCCTCCTCAATGTCATTAAGCTCAAGAGACTGTGATACTTGACTGAGTGATGGGTTTGGACTTGTTTCTACATATATGGTTTTGAATTCTACTTCTTCTTGTTCAACGTTCTTAGAACCTAAAATGTTGAAGATATTTTGCTAACATCAACAAACTAACACAAATTGACATATAAAACATTCAACAAGGTTGAGACAACAAAACTAAGCTTACCGTGATCATGATCTGCAGCCAACATACCATCACAACTGGTTGAAGGGTCTTCTTGAATAGTTTCATACAAAGTATCTTCATGAGCTTGAAACTTGTCAACCGGCTCGTGATCAGGAATCTCTGTCCCTATCGAAACATCTGCTTCCATTTCATCATTCTGCATTTCAGTATCTTCATCTCTTTTTTCTTCAGAAACTGCAAAATGCCAAATTATCAAATACTACCAACACAAAACTCAATACAGAAGTCATAAATCAGAACAAGGGGCATCGAACAAGTACCTATATGAACATCTGCATCCAGTTCTCTTGCAATTTCTTGAACATCACTATACTCGACCAATGGGGTTTCAATCGCTCGGGCAGTAAAAATATGCTCATCTTCCTCCTTCTCCACGACTGTAACTTCTTCTTCAATCGCTCGAGCAGTAAAAATATGTTCATCTTCCTCCTTCTCCACAACTGTAACTCCTTCTGGTACCAAAGATCTGGCATTCTCAGCCAATAAACTCGATTCAACGCCTTTAAGCTCAGATTCATCCTCACTCTCATGGATTGGTGGGAGCAAAGGCTCTTTCTCTTCTGTTGCACAACTCTTCTCCACAATCAACTCGGCTTCTTGCACATCAAAATTCAATACCACATCTCGATTAGCCTCCTCGCAAATGTACTGAATTTGATTCTCTTCTGTGGCTGAATCGATCAGTTCAACAGGAATCAACCTGTAATCTTCATGACCTATGAAGAACTCAAGATGCTGAGGCAAAACCTCATGAGATGTACCCTCAGTGGAATCATCTCCATTCCCATTCACAGCCTGGTTATAACTCAGATCATCAATACAGAAACTCAAATCACCATCCTCATCACCATCATCATCATCATCTAACTTTATGAGGTCTTGCTCTTTCTCAACAACCTCATCAACCTTAGAACCAGAACCAGAACCAGAATCAGAACCAATCTCATCAATATCAGACCCAACCTGAACTCCCCGATCCTTCCCGATCATTCGCGCCTGTTCTTCATCTTCTCCGGCTGGATCATCTGCTACAAACCCAGATCCGCTTCGATCGGATTCATCATCAACCCCAGGTTCAACAACCAAACTCCCCTCACGGTGGCTAAAATCAAAAACCCTCCAAGGAGGGTACAATTTGCTCTCACACACGCTCACTCCACAACAAGAGCACTCCGAAACCGAACCCACCTCGCCATTTTCACAAACCTTCCAAATCTGCTTCACCCACGGCAGGTCAGGCGAATCAGCCACCTCTCCGCAACTGGGTCGAAACGGAGCCGAGCAATCCTCGCACAGACGATTCGATTCCGCTAGCTTCCGGTGGTTCGAGCAGTACCCAAGCTTCCCGATCTCGGAGGCGTGATCTTCGCAGACGAGATCCAGATACGAGCCCTTGGGCTCGAAGACGTGGTCGATCCTGGAGCACCAGAGGCAGGGTCGCTTCAGGCCGAAGTAGTCGGCGAACTTGATGATGAGGAAGGAGAAGAGAGAGTTGAGGAGGAGGAGAACGATGAGGACCCACTCGAGGATCGCGTAGACGAGGATCAGAGTGAGCTTGTTCGTGTTTCTGTGCAGCATGGTGGCGAATTTGTTGGCGGCCATGGCCGGTGCTCTGTTTTTTTCAAATGGGTATTTACAGAGAAGACGAAGAAGAATAACCCAGAACCCAGAACAGATCAGAACCCAGAAGAGAGGAATTGAATGCGGAATCGATAAGAGAGACAAAAGAGAGATTGTAATATTCTGTAGACAAAGAAAAGAAACTGAATTGTTCTCTGAAGAGAGAGAGGAATTGGTGAAGAAGACGCAGAGATGAGAAAGAGGAAAGAGAAAAAAGAAATGTTTTTTTCAATGGACAGCCAAAGAAGACTCGTCAGAGAATGCAGTAAAATAAAATAAAATAATCAAAATGTGATTATTATTTATTTTTAAACTTTTTTCAACCATTTTCTTTGTAAAAATAAATAAGAGAGTGATAAATAAAAATCACAACAATATCTTTTCAGGGGAATAGTTCCTTTATTTTTTTCATTTGGAACATTTTATATTAGATAGAGAAAATATATTTTGGGAAGCAAGACTCGTGAATCGTGATCTAATTTTTAATTAAATTGAATTTTTCGCGTATTTGTAATGCGATTAGTTTAATTAATTGAATTTTATCATCTACATGTATGGGATTATGATGATGTGGGCTCCAATTTGTTTTTTTAAAATATTATTGAAAAAAAATGAATAAAATATTTTGGGGAAATGGCCCACCAACCACAGTGATGATGGGTTGGTGCACCACTGTCAAAGCAAAGCCATGGGCCCATTTTATGGATTCCAAATTTTATGAGTACTCGAATTTTTGTAACAATTTGATAAAATATTTAAAACTAACTTATTGATTTTTTATGTATGCAAAATTTGATGGAAAATAATTTAGGAATGGTTACTGTTCCAAAATCAGTCTGGACTGATATGAATCGGACATAAACTATGTCTGTAATTGATGTGTGAGTAATTTGTTTAGTTTTAGTCGCAATTCTTAAGTTCAGTTCTCTCCTTTTATTTTATTAAGTTGAAATTGATTGGTTTTAAAGTTTTAGTTTAGGTTCAATTATAGTTGAATTAGATAAATTGAGCCCCATATATAGTCAACAACTTTAAATTTACAGATAATTGCAACTAGATATATATGATGAAACTTGTTTTTCATTTGAGTACACCTAAACATTTTTTTTTAATTTTAGAAGTCATCTAAATAGAATTAGTTATCACCTTTTGCCATTCCGTAACAGTTTTTTGTAAAATGAAGATTTTTCCGCTCTCTCGAATAACACATTTTACGTAAAGGTCAAGGGCAGTTTAGTCATTTTGAATAAATAAATTTGAAATTATGTTTTTGCCCTCCCTTCTCTATCTCTCTTCCCTCGTTAGACTGGTCCCTCGCAGGATTGGCGTCGTCTCCTTCTTCTCGAAACCAGACTGCCACCACCTCCTTTCTCCGTTTCCATTTTCTCCGGCATTGTGGTCCTTCCTTCCCAGAGCAAACGTCGTGATTTGATCGGAGGCAAGACTCGTCGCCGGAGAAGCTCCCAAAAGCACTCGTCTAGAAAATCTAGTCGTCGTCAAAGGAAAACGACCAAGGGATCTTCTCATCGGCATTGAGGTGTCCACATCTGGGAAACATTTCCCAATAAACGTCTCCTCACCTTTCACCAGCCCAAAACGACGTCGGTTCAGAGGATGACCTCGTTGGAGAACCATAAAAATATGGGCTTCAGATAAATCCCAAAAACAGTAAAAGAAGAAGAAGAAGAAGACAAAATCCATCGATTTCTACCAAATCCATACCAACACATTGGGACCGCAAGAAGGTCTGGCCGAAAAGAACGCTGAGAATAACGCTGGAAAATGGTCGGAGGCTAACTGCCTAAAAAACTCACAGATATCGCCTAAATGAAATGATTTCCCCCCACCCAATTTGCATAGCCTCGTTATTACCTCAACAACCTAGAGTGACATTAGTTGAGAGGAAGTGAGCTCGCGGAGAGTTGTCGGAGAAAATGGATGAAAAACCAAAAAACATGAGTTTTGAAAGATTCTCAAAAAGGGTAAAAAGTTGACCACTTCCTCCTCAATAAGCATCCTTTTTGTCAAATCTGACTAGAACAATTCTCAATCGCGATAGAAGTCGCTTAAGATCCGTCTAAAGACAATGGAGAGAGAGAGAGGGGATGAAAAAGAGGATGGGCAACATTGTCATTTAACAAAAATCTGTTACAAGAACTAATTTAGTGTTAAATATATCAACTCAGGTCGATTGTTAAGTACGATTTTGTTTTTATAATGTAATTAGCAAAATATTTATTAAATTTTCATTCAAAATACGTATAATTTTGAAATTGTAATTAAAAGTAGATTTCTTAATGCCTGAAAATGATTTAATCAATACTTACTCGAAACAAACACACATATCCTTTTCATTTGTTCTCAAAATTGTGACCAAATGAAGACAATTTTGAGTGGATAGAAAGAGTTGAGATGGGTTCTCTTTCGCAAGTAGGTTCCATGTTCATGTCTCAAACCAAACATCAAAAGTACACTCCCATCCCATGTCTTAATTCAAAGTTCAAGAGAATTATCCACAATTACAACCCTAATAAATTGAATTGTAATGTTGTTTACGTTACCGATCAAGAATCAAGAGAATGGTTGAACTGGGAAATCAAATCTTTCTCACTTTCTAAATTATTTTCACACATATTCAATTATTCATTAACAATTAAGATTAAACAAACAAATTATGTAGTTTCGCTCATATTAGGGTTTAGGTCGGTGAGGACGGCACCGACTATTTTTAGCATCTGCTTGCTTGTGGTTTATAGACACTAACCTCATTTTTTCAGCTTTACCTTCTAGAGTATTCTTATTTCATTTTCATGATAAATAATAAAAATGACGTGAGTGATTTTTCATGAAATTATACATATATCACGGATTTAGTTTTTAAATTACTCTAAATTTAGTGATAGACATAAGATAAAGTAGTTGGTCGAATACGGTACTTTTTGTTTTATTTATTTGACTTTTTAATCTATTAATTTAGTAAGAGTAACTGAATTAGTTGACCAAATTTATGTGTAGTTACAAGAAGACAGAATTAACCAAATCTAATATATTATAAAGAAAAGTAGTATTCATCTATTAAATTATATAATGATCCAGCAAAATTAACATACAAATTGTTATTCATAAAAATTATTATTCAAATTGATTCATCAAACTCAACTAAAATCCAATAACCAACCATTTTCTTGATAGATATTTAAATAAAATGGGTTATTACAATTTATTAGAGTGTATTTGGCAAGATTTTTACTTTATATTTTGAAATGCCTAATTAACTCTTATTTGGATGTTAATACTAAAATAATATTTATCATATTGAATTAATACAATTTAAAATACACTATAATCATTTTTTTCTGAAGAAAAGAGACGTTCTCATTAAGTTGAAGAACCGTCCAACAATAGTTACAATACAAACCGAGCTACAATGTCTGTTTGGTACATCAGCACTACTAAACTCGAGATCAGGACTCATTAAAGCGTTAAAAACTAGTAAGTGAGCTACTTTGTTATCTGATCTATGAACAAAAGATAATAAAACATTTACAAAATTATTACATCAAATTTACAATCTCTAATTATTGAACCAATAGAAGAGAGAGGAATAGTCTGAATCTTTAAGAGAGACCAGAGAACCTAAGAGTCATTCTCAACGACAACCCTAGTCTCTCCTATTTGAGCTGTCCTAATCAGCCTTCCTGGAGAATTAGAGCCTCTGCCGTCAACGTGTCCCATCTACCTAACTCGACTTACGGTCAGCTTCGAGAACCGTAGTCATTCAAATCTTGTTAATAAATACATTGTAATGAACTGTTAAACGAATTTGAATCTTTCTTGTAACAATTATTAAACCAAACTTTGTTTAGTTGCCCTCTAAATCTTATTTAATAATAATTATCGCTGGAGCGTTGTTGAAATAATTTTTGGCGTAATTACTTGCACCCCCACACGCTCCAGAATGGTCTAAAGTAGGGTGCTAATGATAAATTGAATATTGACCAATTTAATTTGAAAATAAAGGTTTGACCAAATTAATTGAATATTGTGTATAAAAGAGAGAAATCAAAAAATGGCTGAACCGTCCAAGCACCACAAATCAGTAGAGGGTCTTCAGGATTGGCCAGAAAGACAAGAAACACTAATTAAATTATTACGTGTAAACCACCAACTGCATTTTTAATTGATCAATGCTTCTTCAAAGCAGTTTTAAAATAGCATTTTTTGGTGTAAACCAAAAATTGTGTGCGTAATGTTTATGTTTATGTTTAGTGTTGTGAAAGTCGGCCCAGGCGGCTGCCTCGGCGCCAAAATGATGGCCACCGATCTGATTTGAGTTTGTTCAGTTATTTTTATGTACTGGTTCGATTCAAATTGGTTCAATATTGGTTTAAAGTCGATTCGAGACAAAATAATATTGTTTTGATCTTTTAAGATAAAAACAACAGGTATTTGAGAAGTTTTTCAAGTTCATGCCTAATTTTAAGTTTTAGTAATTAAAATATGAGTTTTGTTATAAAAACTTTAAAGTATGACTTTGAAATTGAACATTAAACCATCACTATGAAATATTTTTTTGTTACTTTCAAATAGCATAATATATATTTTTATCAAATAAGTTTATAGTTTATTTAATACAAATTAAATAATAATAATAATTCGCCTAGTTTCCGTCTATTCCTCACCTAGGCCCTCGCCTAGACCTCCGGAGGCCCTATCCAACTGAATATTCGTAACCATATTTTAAAACTATGTAATAATTTAATAAAAAACAATTTGTACCGCTTTACTTTATTCAAACGATGGTTAAAATTTACACATATGATACCACATAATGAATTATTAAAAGATATTAATAAATTCTGATAGTAATGTCGTGAGCTCCAATTATTTAACTTAATAAATTTATTCGTTTTTTAAACCGATGAATTTTATCAACTATATTATAATTTCAAAATTATACATGTAATATTTTTGGAAACAATATTTTGAATTTATACGTCATTCAATAAAACCGAAAATCTTTTTTGGGAACCGAGCAATAAAAGACACAGATAAACAAAGTAGAAAACAATTTAAAGATATGTAGAATTAAACAGTTAAAATGAGAGAAAAAACAATTAAATTAAAGAGAAAAAAAGGGATAATATAGTACAGCAATGATGATGTTTGAAGGAGTGGGACAGAGACAGAGACGTCTGAATTCTTTTGCTTTTTGGTCCTTTGATTTTTTGATATATCACTTTTTTGAACTCCATAATTGAAGTTACAAGAGGAACATAACATAATATAGCAACGCATTGGTCTCTCAACCAAAACACACAAAGAAGAAGATACGAAGTCACTACATAGGATTCTCAGAAACATAACACAATTTCTAAAGCTCATCGATTCGATTTCATGGTGGTTACGAGGAAGGAAAGGATTGTCATGTCGGGTCACAAAAATCAAAATAGGCCACACCAATTTCTAGCTTTTTCCTTAAAGTGGATCCATTTCAGACACAAGCATAGCAGAGTAGTTATTATTATAGGATTATTATAATGCTTTAATATCACTTTGTTAACCTCATTTGGTATACACTATAGTAACAAAAAAACAAAAACACTACTAAGAATATTGAATTTATGTCGAACGTTTTTAAGGAGCTGTTCGAGCTTGATTTTTTAGCTATTTATTCAAGCTCATTATAATCGAGCTCGAGCCTAACCGTTAAATATTCGATAAATTCACAAACTGATGCATTTAATATTTAATTGATTACATGTTTTTGTTAATATGTATTTTACTATTTTTACCTTCTAATTACTATTTTTAATGAAATTATACAAGGTAAGTCGATCTCAAACTGACTAGCTACTTAAGAAAAAATCGAACTTAGTTCATCCGAACAAATTGAACTTGGCTCATCTGAACTCAGGTTTAGCTACATAAGCTCATTCGAGCTCAAATCGAACACTATTTTCATGATTACAACTCACAATATTGGGCTTTGGTGGTATTTATCATGCACTTATTAGACCCGAGACTCTTAAAGAATCTAGTCTGTTTTTCAGTCATGTGTGGAAAGATAGAAACGATTTGGACGAACAAGAGGACTGTGGACTTGAGCACTCCTTGAGAAAGATTTTTGCACATAGTTGGCTTACTAATGAATTGCCTAACGTATTACGGTAACGATAGCAAGCGACTACATAGAGAATTACTAGGATTCAATCCAACCTTTTGACCGCCCTACAACTACTCACTTTAATTCACTAGTAGCATTAGTAAATTAGTTAACTTTTAGACTACATTTTGGCCATCTAAACTCAAATATTAGCTCACCGATTAACCAATGCAATAGGTAAATAGCAATAATTTTCTTTTATGGTAATAAAAATATATTGTAACAACAAATGCTAGCAATCATCAGCTGTTTTCATTACTTATTACATCTCTGAATATTCACTCAGCTCACTTTTACAAATCAAACACAACTTAAAACATCAACCAGAACCAGAAACCATGTGCAGCTTTGCTCATTTTAAAACTATACCAAAAATCAGCTGCACAATCTACAGATTACACACACCATCATCTCAGGTTTAAGCTGTTATCTATCACAGAAGGCCTGTGCTTCCAAATGGATTGTTACTGTGTGGCTGAGCAACTTGATGATTCCCATGAAACGCATCGAACCCTGCATCCCCGAAAGGATTCGCCGCGCTCATCATCACATGCTGTTGCTGCTGCTGGTATGGATTTTGGTACGGGCCGAAGGGGTTGTGCTGCTGCTGGGGCATCGTCGACATCTGCACGTTGTGAGGGACGGCGACGCTGTTCGACACTGCAAATGGATCTTGAACCTCGAATGGGTTTGGGGCTGGTTTCCCGTAAACGGGTTGCTGGGATGCTCTGTACGCTCCCTCGTCGTACAGACTGGTGAGCGTCAGCGAGTCCAATCCACCGGCCTGACATCATTCAACACAATCAGACATTCGATGAATTGTTAAGATATTGCGTATTTTGCTGAGAGAGAGATTCGGGAACTACCAATTGTCTGTCATTAGGGGCGGAGAGGTTGGTACTTGGAGTGGTAACCAGGGCAAGCTCCCATCCAGAAGGATCAAACTCTTTTAGTTGAGTAGCATTAGAAGCTGCTTCAGCAAATGTCAAAGTTATGGACTCGTAACTTGTATACTTATCTATACTCTTTGAAGAGAGGCCAGCGACTAAAAGAGAAAATGGGAAATTACAAAAAGGTGCCCTATTATATGACACTTGCAAAAAAGGAAATGTGTATTTTTATGAAAATGGTGGAATTGCTCCTAAAAATTAAAATAAAAAATTTGATCATACAAATTTTAGTTAAAAGATAAAAAGAAACTTTTAAAAATATTTAAATAATAATAATAATAATTTCAAGGGTAATTTCATCATTTAAAAAAAAATGCTAACACAACATCCTTTTGCCATTAACAACAAAGCACCCTTTTGCAAAAGTGTCATATTATAGGGCACATTTTTGCAGTTTTCCCAAGAGAATGATCGTTACCAGGTTCAGTTGGAACTATGGCAAGAGCCAGGGCATTCTGCAACTCATATGCAGCAGCATCGGGGTTGTCATAATTCAATCCCTAAACCCGCCAAGGAAAAGAGAAAGAATGAGTAACGAGTACAGGAAAGTATCGACTAACAGGATTTAATTCAGAACAGTTCTAGTTGTATATACCAACAAATCTCCGGTGTCATCATTGTTCTGAAAGGGAGGGGGAGGGGTAGGAGTTGCGGCTTCGGTAGTCTCTACATTAGGCACAGCAACATCATCCGAAAGTGGGGGCTCAATATTATCGCTGCCTAACGTGGCGTCCACTTCTTCTTCTTGTTCTGGTTTATACGTCAACATAAGCTGTTGATAGTTACCCCATATTAGTCATTGAGAAAAAAAAAGTCTGAAAAAGAGACTCAGTACTTCAAATGCCAAATAGCAATCAAGAAAATTATACACACCAAAGGCTCAGTTGGAACATTAACAACTCGGGGTGCCTCTCTTATGTACTCTTCCATCGTGTTGAGAAACGACTGTGGAGGCTACATGATGCAGACAAATTAGCAGGAGTAAGCAAATCTGACAGACAAAAAAACCTAAGACTAATTATAATATTCGGTGCTAACAGTGAGAGTACCTCTCTTAAAGCTGGAAACTGGAAATTTCGAGCAAGTTCCAATCCTTTGCAAACCTCATAGAAGTCAGATAGACTTCCAGCCTAATGCAAAACACACAAAACATATTAAATAAGACCAGAGATGCAATCAGAAGTAATAGATTCAAATATCAAATTAATAAATTAAATGGACAAAATCACCTGCTGGCCAGCTCGTTTATAGACATCAAGGGCTTTGATGGCTTCATGTCTTGGCATCTCAAAGAACTGCAATAGGATCAAAGCATACATGAAAAGAGAAAAGGAAAGTATTAACATCAATATGACAAAAAAAATTACACTGTTTTACCTTATCCACGAGATTGATAATTCCATCATTAATAGCACAGTAGATTTTGAAACTCTCCTTTAGTACCTGCAAATTATGTGGATTTGAGATCAGTTATATTTTATTCTTTATTCTGTTTTGTTTCCATAGCTGACAAATAATAACTAAAATAAAAAAAGAAATAGGTTGCAAAACAGCATAGTGATGTTTGCAACTAAAAACCAGCATTTCCTGATATTTATTCTAATTGCACGGGCCTGCTATCAAATTCAGAAAATTAATGGTTGTGGATCAATGAACTTAATTAAAAAGGGGCAATAAGAGTGGAAACCTTTCGCTTTTGCAGCATAGGAAGAAAAAAAGTAATTTATTTAGGGTATGGATTGGGAGTTAAGGCAATCAAGGGCATAAGTCAGGAAATTAATAGAGATCAATAAGTAGGCATGCATTCATAAAGAAATCAATGAAATCGGCCAACTACTCGCCAAAAAGTTTATCATTTGTAAAATGCAACTACATAACGTGTCACACCTTGTAATATCAAAAATAAATAGTAAATTAGTCATAAAATCAACAAAAGACCCCACTGATACCGACAAAATAAATCGAGTCTATTAGCAACATCAATAAATTAATTCCCTTACTGTTAGAAACAACTCAGAAGTAATAAAACATACCAAAGCTAGGGCATATTGTATTACGTAGTTGCCAACAGCAGCTCCTTCTGGCTGCAAAATCAAAACCAAGGTTAATTTCTATACACGGGTATTAACATGAATAATAGAGTTTCAAATATTTTTAAAGACATACCCGGCAACCAATAAGACGATAGAGCAGCTGCTGTAAGGCAGGCAACTGCTCCAAGAGTTCATCACTGTCCAATTCTCTAGTTTTGCTATACCCCTGCTGCTATTAGTATCAAACAAAGAAAAGAAGTCACAAGTCCATAGAATAATCATAAGAGCCAGCCCATTGACACCCAGAAAAGGACTAAAGGAAGAAAATAAAGATTTTGCAAACGAAATATTTTGGTTTGAGGATTGAATAGAGCACCATTGGCCAACCAAAAGGGGGCAATTAAAAAAAACAAAGACAAAACTGTCTAATTGACCTCACTTCTTTTAGGATACACATATTCCTGATTGTGCCCAAATCCTGAGGGAGGGCACCTTTAATTTTCTAGAAAATGTTCTGTAATATGCAAGCATATGTTATCGGAACTCTTATATATGGTTCCGTCTCTTGTCCATTTACAAAAAAAGAAATAGATGTATGGCTAAAATACCTTATCCTGCCCTTGGGCAGATCTTGGGAGACGCTCAGCTTCAATATCATACTTGAGAACCCTGAAGCATTCGAGGCGTTCTTCCAAGAAAAGTGCATATGTACGTACCCAGGCAGAACAGTCCCAAGCTGGAAAAATAAACAGAAAAAACAGTAAATATCCTTAAGGAAACAGATAGAAGTCTGGAGGCTGGGAGGAGGAGAATAACCGATAGGGCTTGAATCATCTTTAAAATTAGACAATCGGAGAATGCGTCCTCTCTGTGAAAAATTTAGCAGCTCCTCCCGGAAAGTAGGATCACCTTCCCGTAGTGCCCTATGTATAACTACTAGTGTTTTTAATGCCACCTGCAAAACAGCAGAAGCAAACAACTTACAGAAACATGAATACGCTCAGTAAAATTTTGAGTTATATAGAGCCCTTATGGTTTAACATACAAAAAGAGAACCATGAATTGATACCTCTACAGACATGACAAGACCAAGATCCATGAGGATCAACATGATAATATTGACAAAAAGTGCATGATAGCAATGAATTCATTCTACAAACATGGTTGAGGTGTTGAATGAATCCTCAAAGCAAGGCCTTTGGGATCTCTATTCATATTGCTCTCACCTCATTCTATGTAATACCTATCTGTTAATTCATGTAGCATTATAGCTTTCCTCTGTAGGCCTACTCCTAAAATCTTTCAACTTTCCTCTCAGGTCACCAACTCTCCAATATATGTAGAGGGGTCCAAACCACCTTAAGCTCTTTTCCCTCTTCAATTGAAGCTACCCCAATTTTTGTTCAGATGACTTCCTACTCTTATAATTTCTAGGGTTACCACGAAACAACGTGAAATACTCACATCTTCATCACCATACCATACGGAATTCGAGCCCAACATTCTGGGTCGTACAACATAACTCGTGGTCTTACTAACAAGTAACTATCTTTGTTCAGCTCTGGAGAGATTCTTTTATCCAGGTATTAAGTCAATCAGTCATCCTCGAAAAATGTTGCAGTATTACTATATAGCATTGATACTTCTGATCCCTTATCTAACTTTATCTTGATCCACATTCATTCATGTATCAATTGCTATTAGTCAATCTTATCGACCTAACCCTTTCTAATTTCTTATTTCGATCTACACTATGTTGAAGCATAATTCAAATTGACATTTTCATAATAGCAAAATCAGAAGATGGGAATATAAATTCCCAAGACCAACAACATCAATCAAATTCTTTTACAGAGAGATAGATCACAATACAGAAATGATACCGGCAATACCAATTGCCATTTAATGATAAATCTACACAATATGTTAAAATTCAAAACAACATACAATCAAAATCAGATCCAAAACCATACCGTCCAATTCCGAGTTTTGGCCAATCGCCGAGAGAGCGCATGGATGCAGTACGCAACATCCGCTCGAGGCCGCAGCGCCGTGGTGGCGATCAAAATCTCTGCAACCAAACAACAAAAGAAAACAAAAAAAAACAAATCACGATTTCCCCAAATTTCAATTTCCCACCAAAACCCAGAAACCCAATTCGGATCTGGACGAATCAGACTCAGGATCAGAACAGAGAAGCGAACTCACTCCTAAGGTGCCTCTCCTTGGGCGGGCACTCCACATGGTTCGTGGCTTTGACTATGGCCACGTCCAAATCCTAAAAACCAGAACCCAGATCAAAATCAATCGAACCCACACACAAGATGATCAAAACCCACAAAATCAACGGCTAAAAGTAGAGAAGAAACACACGAACCGCATAGTCGCTGTTGACGTGAGCGAGGCCGACTTTGGTAGTGTCCTTGATGGCGCCGTAGGCTTTTCTCCAACCGGGAAGCGTGCCCATCTCTCCGCCCAGATCGCTGATTCACTCTCCACAGAATCGAATCTGGAGCGATGAAGAAGAAAGATTTGATTTTGATCGGAGATCGAGAGAGAGAGAGAGAGAGAGAGAGAGGAAGGAGAAGGAAGGAATCAACGGACGAACTATTCGCTTTTGTTTCTATTTCTGCCGATTCCTTATATTTTTACTTCTATAAAAAAACAATTATTTATTTTAATATTTTATTTGGAATAAGAAATATTTTATTTGGAATCAGAAATGTGGAATTTTTAGACTTTGGTGATTCGCTGGTTTTTGGCGGCCCCGCATTTGGTGTCAGTCAGTCTGTCTGTCACATTTTATTTGTCTTTGAAGCCTAATATGTAATAATAAAGTTAAAAGAAAGAGGTTAAAAACTAAAAATTAAAAGCAAAAATAAAAAACTATAAAGCAAAATTAAGGAAACATAAATAACTGAAATGAAAAATAAAAAAGAGAAAACACTTGATGATGAACAAGATTTAAAGGAAACATAAAGTCGTGTTGACACTGATTTTTTATATTTATATTTTATTTTAATTTCTGTTACACTATTCTTTTGACGGAGTAACACTTTTCTTTATAAGTTAAAGAATGCTTTTACCACCACAGGTTGATTCTCACAATTCTCACACAACTTGTAATTTTCACTAGAATGTATCTCTGTTTACATACATATTTACTTATGGGTTTGGATCTTCTTATAATTAATTCTCAAAAATACTACTAATTTTATATGTGGTCGCACCAAGACGAGGGCATATGCACATGGAACAAATTTATGACTTTTTTTTTTGGATATTTTTCTTCACAGATTTGTTAATTTGATAACTTTTAGATTCTGGACCTTACTTGTTGTACATTGGTTTAATTTATCCATTTTCCATTAAACATTAGCTCCAACTTTATTTTTCATTTTGTTTTGGCCTAGTTATCGTGGCCATTTTCAACTTTGAAACAAAAAAAAACTCTTTAGAGAGTGATATTGCAATTACTTAATTTTAAAGGACACATCTTATGATAAATATTCAAGTTGTTTAACTTTCAAAATTATTTATTAAAATATGAAGATTTAACAACCTTATTTTTTATATTTTTGCATACATATATTCACTTTTTAGAAATCTAGTCTACTCACAACCGAGCCCACCGACTTACATTACAATCCCCACAACCTCAAACCTACCCTCACGAGGCTTTCGCTCACACTCAAACTTTGGCCGAGGCCAAAGCCAAGTGCCCACTGGACCATTGCGCCAGGGCAGGACCTATCATACATATATTCATTAAGATCTCTTATTGTTTATTAGTTGATGTCCATTGCAATTTGACTGTTCTCTTCTCTTCACTTCCTCAACACAAATGAAAGGTAAAGATAATGTTAACTTTAATTAACTGGGATTCACCCTCCATATGAATCACTAATCAAATATTTTCATGTGAAAGTTATAAAATATGAGATTTTAAAGTATATTTGGATATTGAAAATTATTATCCAAGAAAAATATCACTGAAGACAGATAATATAAATTTGAAATTATAATTATAAGACTTAACATGCATGTAAGCCACTTTATATGTATGAACAGTCAGTCATATACCACTTAAATATATAAATACAACATATAATTTCAATTACCATCAATTATCATCATATAAAATATATACCCATTGTGTACAAAATTGAAGTCCCTCATAGAAGAACACAAACTAAACAATTCATATTGGTGCTATTTTCATTTTCTACTTTCACTTAGTGGGGAAATAATTTTTCATGGTCACACATTTTACCCGTCAAGTCATGAATCAAAACTAATTAGTCCAGTCCGATCATAACCAGCAAAAATTAACAACAATGCAACTTTTGGAATACACATACAATCTCTTCAAATTTATTCTTCATTTTGTCTTCACCTGGTTATCATCATAACCATTTTCAACATTTAAACAAACAAGCAAAAACTCTTTTATTAGAGAGTAAAAACTGCAATTATTTAAATTAAAAGCACACCCTCCCTTAAATATCCTTCCAAGTTTCTTATTCTGGATATTCATAGTCACACACGCAGCGTCACCGTGACGTCATCACTCGTACCGTCCACCACCCTGTTGTTGACCGTCAACCATGTACTCCCCCATCAGCCAGCCCGAGTCCCCTCCCACGCGCGGCGGCTGCGCGTCGGTCACACGCGCCGTCGGTTCCGCCCTGAAGAGGGAGGTGCGGCGGAACTCGGCCTCGCGGTAGCGGCGGACGAAGAGGGCGAGGGGGTCGAGGTAGTTGTCGAAGCCGAGCTTGCGGAGGGCCCAGATGACGTCATCGGCGGTGACGGTCTTGCGGTGCTCGGAGTTGCACTTGTGGTTGGCCTCGGAGGTGACGAACATGATGAACTCGGAGACGCACTCGTTCATCGTCTCCTTCGACTCGTCCGAGATCTTCGCCTGCGCCGGAAGGACCTTGCGCATGATGCGGATTATGTTCGCCACCGGCAGCAACAGCTCCTGATCCCGACCCGCCGCCGCCACCGTGCCGCCGTCCGTCGACTTCCCATTACCGGAACCGGAACGGGCTTTCTTCATTTTCAGATCTGTAAATATATTACAAGTACGTCTTCATATTCAAATTGAGAAAGCCTACTTGATGCAGACTCTACTTAATCATCAGTCAGGGTTTCCAGTGACTAGGTAGAATTAAATGCATTTTAATTTTAAAATTTACTATTGACGAAAAAATCCCTAACAAATTGTTATGTGTTCAAAGTCTCACGTCGAAAGAGTACCGAGTATAAGAAGGATTTACACACATTAGACCCTACACCCAACAGATTAGTCTTTTGTGTTAGATATGAGGTGGGTCTAATATGTATATGAGCTTTCATGTGATGTGAGTGCTCCTCCTAAGCAAGACCATGTCATTTTAATCGGGGTTTAAATTCAATCATGATCACTATATTAATCAATTATTAATGTATTAATCACAGCACAATAATTATCGCTATATAATTTGTGTTTCGAGAATGACCATGGCGTAGTGGTTCAGGTTGCTCCTTTCCTCCATTATTGACCTCGGCCAGAGATTGAGCCCTGCCATGTCTCACAAGGAGTATATGAAGTTGGGTACAATAGGAGGGTGGTTTAGGATTGTTGTATAGGTTGGTTTGGGCTTTGATTGGGTTGGCTTTGGGGGTTGGGTAATATAGGATTGTCAAAAAGAAATATAGTTTGTGTTCTTCTACAATCCAAGAGGTCTTCAATTTTATATGCATTGGTATATAAATTTCATATACCATGCATAAATCACTATAATTCTATTTCAATATTGAATTTCACTTAAATATATATGAATATTGAAATTCAATCTCTAAATATCTTCCATGATTTATATTAGTTTTTAAAAGAGAACTTTAAATTTATGTAAATATTGAAATTCACTCTGGAGAAAACAAAATATCACAAAAGACAACTGATGTAAATTTGTAATGACAGTTGTAAAATTTAGTATGCATGTTGTATATATATATATGTGAACAACACATGTCATCTCAATCACACCTTCAATTCAATCATTACTATATTAACTAACTATTAATTTACACGGACAATATACTGTTTATAATTTTAAGCAGATATGCATAAAAACATTGGAACAGTAACAATTGTATATAAAATCTATGTCAAAGTACATACTTATTTAATTTAAGTCCCCATGTAGAAGAACATAAATCAAGAAATTCATATTAGAATGATTTGATGTTAGAAAGATGGATCATTGTTAAATGCATTATACATTAGATGAGCATGAGCTATGAATCTCTTTCCTTACAATGGATTTAAGAAAGAGAAACACAGTTAGAAGAAGGCTCATTTAATTGCTGACCACCATTAACAAGATACTCCATTTTCTTGCAAATACACTTAAAGCATGGTAAACACAGCAAGAAGATTTATGAAATCCATACCATGACCCCATGGCATTAACCATTAATTAGTCACTAATTACATAACCTCATGGCCTCTCTTGTACTCCTATGTCCTATCTCAAACAAACAAAAGTATAAAATGAGCTTTTAAAAAGAACTTAAATATATTTTAACATACAAAATTTGAAGTTATATGAAATCACAACTTAAATTCAATCGCAATCAATTATTAATCATAAATACATAAAATATTGTTTATATTTTTCATACACATGCATAGAAAATTACGATAACAATAATAATCTGTGTTCTTCTACAGTACATTAGGACTTCAATTTTATATGCATAGGTAGATTTCACATGCAATAAATCACTAGAAGCATATCTTTATCATGACATAATCTTCTATAAAATAACAAATATTCAAATCCTAAAATTCACTCTCCAAATATTTTCATGATATATATTAGCTTTTAAAAAAGAACTCAAGTATATTTTATCACTGAAATTCACTCCCCAAGAGAACAAAATATCACAAAAGGCAACTAATGTAAATTTAAAATTACAGTAGTAAAATTTAACATGCATGCTCCAAGCCACCTGTATGTATGTGAACAACACATGTCATCTCAATCAGATTTTAAATTTAGTCATTACTGTATTAACTAACAATTAATTTCTATCGACCAGATACTATTTATAATTTTAAACAGATACACAGAAAAACATGATAACAATAATAGTTGTATATGAAATCTATGCCAGAGTATACAGACTAAAGTCCCCATGTAGAAGACACACAAAGTAAGGATTCCATATTAGAGTGATTTGATGTTAGAAAGATGGATCATTGTAATGCCAATCTCTCTTTTCATGATTTCTTTCTCTCTTTTAATATAAATGTTCTTTTGCTTACAAAAACCTGCATTATGCATTAGATGAGTGATAAATCTCTTTCCCTTTTGTGTATTACAATGGATTTAAGAAAGAGACACAGTGAGAACCATTGAAGACTCAAAGATAATTAGAGTACTGATCAATTGTTGATCACCATTGACAAGATAACTCATTTTCTTGCAAATACACTAAAAAGCATGGTAAACAGCAAGAAGATTTATGAAATCTATACCATGACCTCATTATTCATTAATCACTAATCACATATCTTCATGGCCTCTCTTGCACTGCTATCTCAAACAAAAGCATACATGACATGAGATTTTAAAAAAGAACTAAAACATATTTCAATATTGAAATTCACTTTCTGAAAGAGAAAAAAATATCACTCAAGACCAAATAATGCAAATTTGAAGTTACACTTGCAAGATTTGACATGCATGTAAGCCACTTGTATATATAAACACGACATGTCATCTCAGATTCACTGCTTATAATTTTCACTCAGATACACAGAAAATCATGATAACAGTAATAACTTATATGAAATCTACACCAAATACAAAACTGAAGTTCCCATGTTGATGAACACAAAGTAAAGAACTCATGCATGTAGTGATTTGAAATTAATTAGAAAGATTGAAGGCTCAAATGTGAGATTTCACATTCTTGATTGTGTATGTATCCAAAATGCAAGAAATGAAATGTGCATGTCACAATAGTGACTTCTCATGGAATAGTAGAGTTGTGATTAATAATTATAAACTCATAATTACCAGAAGAAGAAGAAGAAGAAGTAGAACCAGTTGCAATGTTGCTTCCTCCACCTTGCATGTTGACACTCACTCACTCACTCAACACTGTTCTTGTTCTTGTTCTTGATACTGCTCCATTTCTTTTACAGACAAAGAACTCTACACACGCACCACACGTGCCGCGGCCACGTGAACCTAAAGCAACCGGCTGTACCCGGTGGTGTCAACACTTCGATTACCGGCTGTTCAGGTTGATATGGGACACGCTCCTCTATTTTAATATTCCGGTCGGTTCACTCATTTCCTATGTTGCATTCTCTCGGTCCAATCAAAATAAATCTTGCAACTTAAAAATTTGGGATAATTTTACATAGAAAGTTTGTATTCTAAGTCACCACTTATTTTATTTTATTTTTGAGGTCACCAAAACATGTTTTATTCTCACTTTGTTAAATTTTTATGAAATGACTAAAATACTCTCGCAATCAATAATTGAACCAATCATTTGGATGGCTTGATTATATTTATGTATCCGGTCAACAAAATTCCATCATCAGTTTTCATATTACGTAACTAAAGTGATCAATTCACCAAATATGGTATTCACTTAAATTAGCATTTCGGTATTTGCAATGTCTAAAATTTAAATTTGATTCTCAAACCAGTTAAACCGCCGGTTCACTTATTGATTACAAAGATATTTTGGTTATTTCATAAATTTTTTAACGAAGTGAGACAAAAACATATTTTGGTGACATAAAAAATTAAATTAAAAAGAATAGTATCCTACGAGAATATAAACTTTTTTGGTGACTTATATAAAATTACCGTTAAAATTTTCAAACATCATTCAAATAGCAACCAGTTTTTAATTAAAACCATAAAATATATTTTTTGAGAAATGCGGGGCGGGAATGAATCACCACATACCCGCCCCATTACCCGTTAATTTTTGAGCAACTCGAACCCAAGGGCCTCAAATACCAAAATCATTACTCATCTGTTATAAGAAGTTAAGACTCCTCCGTCCAACTCCAACCCAAGTCTCCACTTACGGGTTGGAGGGCCATGCATTAAGATTATTTAACCTCCAAACATGAATTAAAAAAACCAGTACACATAGAGAATTTAAATGAATAAAAAACAAACAAGTATAAACTTTCAACTACCTCTAGTTTTTGTGATACCGTCATAAATAAAAATCCGTATACCCGAAATTAATCCTCTGCCACATTATTTTGGCAAAATTTGATTACTTCTTGGAGGAAAGAAAAAGAAGGAAATGTGAATCTTTGCGCCCAAAGTCCCTCTCCTCAGTGCCCCTTTAAGTCGTTCAAAGCTACGGACAGTTCCGATAGTTTTGCACTGACGACCACGGAAAGCTCCGATAGCTGCGCCGACAGTTGTGAGCTGGCAAACGTGGATATTTCTGACAGCTTCTCGTTTAAAACTACGGGCAGCTTCTCCCAATCCACATCCTTGAGGTCCGGGGACATGATGACGGTTCCCACGCCCAGTGCAATGAGGAGCAAGCCCATACCTTTCATGCACCCGTATCCACGGGTTATTCTGGCCAGTATGGCTTTGGAATACTTGTCCGCCTCCTTGAGGAGCGCTTGGCGGCTGCCATCTGCTTCTTCAGCTAACATCTCCTCGTTCTATAGGCAAAAGAAATGAAATTGTGAATGGGATGACTCAAACAATGAACATTTTTCTTAAATTATTCATAGCAATCATGCTTAGACTCAAAGTGGTTCAAATTTCAATTATCACATGCATTCCTTAAAATTATTGTATCAATAATGGGGATCAAAATCCACCCTTATGTAGAAGGGGGCCGATATTGCCACTTGACTCCCACATTAAGATCGGCCCAACAAAGGTCGGAAGAGAATAAAAGTAATAAATAAATACTGAGCAAGACTCGAACCCAATTTCAAGTGCTTAACCAATGGGCTAAGCAAGCGTTGGTCCTCACGACTTTAAAAAAAACACGATACTTTCTGTTTTGTCTAGCCTTGCTTTCACCTTTGGTCTTATGGTTGTTCGCACTAAAAGTGATGAGAGGGGAGTAGGGTTCTTATTGACTAAAGGTTAACCAGCTTTTGATAAACTTCTCTGCCATTTAGATTGGAGAATTTATGTAGGAAATCGGGCCTTTTAAGTTTCCAGAAACTACATGATTATATAGCCAAAGGGAATGAAGGCTCCTTGATTCTAGCACTTGAGAGCCAAGGGGAGCCTATTCTACAAGCAAGGATATTAGTATTAGGGGTCGAGTCATAAGGGTAAGTTAAGGCTTCCAATACTATCTCTTTCGTTGATTGAATCCTTATCCGAAGAGATTGACTTGCAGTAAAGCTGAACAAGTTTATAAGCTTATGTAGAATGTGCACAAAAGAAAGGGGATCACCTTGTGCCTGAAATTCTTGAGAGCTTCCCTCAGAGGCTCATAAGGAGACAGCCTGCTGGAATGTTCCTTCCATTGCCCAGAAAGCTTCTTCAGAACAGATACACTAGCTTCTAGATTGTCCTCGTAGATTTTTTCCTGTTTACAATGTATAATAAAAAGGTTATATTATTTTACATTTTTGAAACCAGAGCAATTTGTTTGGATCAACAATGGTCTCATAACAGCTTACCCACTGCTTGTAGCAGTCAGCGTGTTGGGTCAAACACCAGATAAAAATTCCACTTGCTTCCTTTGATAAGCTGGGATTATCTGCAAATGGAAAGTTACCATTTAATTATTTCCTTCAATTATCTTTTCAATAGACAAACTATCGAGATGAAAAACAAAAAGAGTGAAGTTCACATACTTTCTCCAGTGGCTTTAGCAGCAAAACTCAGTATTTGCTGGGAGACTTGTTTCATTGCTTTACTTCCGGGGACACCAGCAAGAGCTACCTCTTTCAGAGTTGGATATATGGCCTCGAACCTCTCAGTAGCCTGTATGAAAGAAAGGTGACCCTCATGTCATTAAACAAGAAATGGACGATATTGTAAGATAATGAGTGAAAGAAAAAGTAGAAGCAATAACTGCAATTTTAAGGAAATACTGCTTAGATTGGATTTTAATACAGTGACTTCTTAATTACTCCATCCATCCTACCCAAAATAAGTTCTCCATTTCGACTTTAGTTAGTCAATTAGTTATGAATGACTAATTGTATCCCCGATAAGTTAGTCATAACAACTTCAACAATGAAGACATGGAACACATTGGGGTAGAGAGTGGAAAATTAAGCACTATCAATTGGAACCTTAATCTTTGCAAATAGTCAAATATTGAAATATGGCACTTACTTTGAGACAGAATAATTTTTTCCTCCATGTTTCCTTCACTCAACATTTCAAAGGTCCAAATACAATATTAAAATTTTCAATATAAGTAAAAGACTGCACCATTCTACATGAAAAAGACCAACCTTCACTCTAGCGGAAGATGGTGGGAAGGTAACTCGTAGCAGAATCTCTAGTGCTGAAGGTGTCATCAATCGTTCCCCCTTTCTAACAGCACCATTGACTAAAATAGTGCGAGCTTTTGGCATAGACAGGATTCTGTGACCATATACATTATATTTCAAGATTGAAGAATTCAACATCAATGCATCAACAAATAAGAATATAATTGGAGAATGTCAACGTTTTCATACCTCTCCACTAGTTGCAAAACTAAATCCCTGGATTGAGGATTGCAATTTTTAACATTAACTATAGGCAAGAGATTATGTGCCCATGCATACAACCCAACACACAGATCTCCTTGTTGTGCCTAACAAAAAATTCAAATGAATGACGCAAGCATAAAATAGGGTGCGTTAGGAAAACCAGTACATTGTCCTCCAAATACTTATAGTCCTCCCCTTACCTGACATATCATCCATACAATAACCGAAAGCTTATCTTGTCCTTGATACTTTGAAGTTTCCCTTAATGATGACGATAAATTAACCAAGACATCAGGTTTTCGGCGCAATACTATAGCTAGAACTACAAATATGGCCACCTAGCACGTAAGATGTAAAGTTAGCAAAAAGGAAAGATTCCAAATAATGAAGGCACACACATATCTCACCTTTCTTATGCAAATAGGGAACCAAAATCCATGCTTGTGTATGATTAACTAATACATAACTACCTCTATAAGATTCATAATTTGAATAAAATGGGAGCTTAGGAGGCAACAAAAGCATTCCCACTGTACATGTAGATTAATATCATCCCCAAATTTGGGGAACCTTTACTGCCTAACCTAATCATGCCACATCAGTCAAGTATATAAGACTTGAAATACTTGTCAACTTCTGTATCATTCTCAAGTACAAATAAGTTCCATTTTCCATTACAACTTACAAGTATTTTGTTTAGATTAATAATACCTTACATTTTGAGGAACAAATAACTTTTGTCTTTGGATTAATAATTACTGTCTCTGAAATTTGTTTGCTCAAGTGTCGAAGTTGTTGGCGCTGATAACCATCTGGGCAAGTATTTCAACTGTAGGTACTCATCTTGATTGCAGGATAAATTATTCATACTGTAAACAATCATACTAATTACAAATATTTGGCCACACATTTTTTATTTTTTCCTACTAGGATTTTCTATATCAATGTGTAAACTTTCAGACCCATGTCATATCCAATTTACTTGCCATGCTTCACAAGAAAAAAAACTCAGACCCATGTCATATAAATACTGTGAATAGGAGTACATATCCAATCAAGCATAAGAAGGAAAAAACTAAACACTCTTTTGACAAACAAAAACCCCTACCATATGCATTACAGAAGTATTCCTTCAGTCCCAAAATGACAGTCTACTTTCTTTCTTTCAATGTTAATTATGCATGAAATATCAATAATATCCTTCTCATTAGTTAGTTACCGCAACTTAGCGAGAACACATAGTGAAATGATGCAAGAACACATGGGAAAAACCAGGCATAACTTTACTCATGATAACTCATCCTTAATCCTAACAAAAAATTGTCAACGAGGCACTCCTTTAGAGAGTGAGGGACTAATAAAAATGAGTTTATGACCTATGGGAAACAAAACAGATAACAATCAACTTAAAGACAAAGCAGTCAAAAGGAAACTTTTTTAAGCAAATAGGAACTAACCTGACTCTTCGATTGCACTTGGTGTGCCGCCTTCTTGGAGGCTTTAGCACCAGCTTGCTGGCTGGCCAGATCCGCAAGAATGCTGTCCAGACACCACAGAACAAAGGAAGCGAGAGCCTCAAGAGGATGCTGGTTGATCCAGTCCGCAGATGTCTTATAAAGAGCATCAGATACATGGGAAAGAGGGGTCTGTTCAAAATTGCATATATAGGTTACATCCCACTTCCAGCACATAAAAGGATCACAAAAACAATAACCGGAATGGATTGTGCACACATGCAGACACATCATCAAATGTAAAATGTAAACATTTCAATCAGCATAATGAATTGAGCTACAGTTATACATTTCACAAAGCTGACTATAAGATCAAGATGCAAGATTTGCAATGCATAATTCAATGTCAGAAAAATCAAATATACAAACTCATATAACATTTGATTGACCTGCCAGTGATTTCATATATGCATATACCCTTTTGACCACAATTGTGAATTGTAAATGAATTCAAATCAGAAGCTTACATCTGCAATCTTAGCCACAGGGGACTCCCGGAACATCTTCATCCATGGAAACTGAGCTCCACTCACAGCCGAAAACGCCCTCCCGAAATAATCCGCAAATCTCATCAGCTGAATATCATGCTGCCCTTCATAAGAGCCCTACAAAATCACACACCAAAAAAAAATCATTTTTCCAAATTCCAATCAACAGATCAATCAGACCCACAAACGAAAATGCAATTCGATCGATTCAAGAGGCTCACCGACACATCGACCAGAAAAGCAGCCAGATCGGCCACATCGATCTTCGAAGCGGCCTCGGCGACGGTGACCTTGGGCTTCTTCGGCTTCTTCTGCTTCACCTTCTTCGGCTCCCCGGCCTTCACGGCATTGCTCTCCCCGGCGTCGCTGTCGTCGGAATCGCCGGAATCGTCAGATCGGGTCTTGGATCTGACGGGGGCGTCGCCGTCGCCGTCCTCGACGAACGCGGCGCGGTGGGAATCGGCGATCCGGCGGCG
>JAYMTP010000523.1:0-32613 GCA_036897365.1 Geranium brycei
TAACAATAGATTTTCGACATATTATTCCCGTCCGTTAGGGTTTGACAGTAATGGCAAATATTGATTTGACTCGATTCGGCTCGTCTAATTTTATTATAAATATCGATTAAAAACTAAAAATTACATTAATACAAATATATAATTAATTAAATACTAACGAGTCATAACCTATCGAGGCTTAAAGGGTCAGACTCGAGCTCGGCTCTTTTATTAAACGAGTCCAACCTTCAGTTCGAATTTGGCTCGAGCTCGATCATAACGAGCATGAACCGAATATTTAACGAATCAAACTCGAGCAGCTCGTTAAGGGCTCGGCCCGTTTACTTCCCTAGTTATAAGTATTTATATTACTCTATAAAAGCACAAAATGAAATATTTATTGGGCTAATTCAAAACCGAAAATTGTGAGGTGATATTTATCAAATCAAATAAAATGGTTCGATCACCTAATCAAGACGGACCCAATTACGTGTCATACAAGGCCTATCATTTATATATCAGTATTTGACCTCTGTAGCCAAATCTACAAATTAATTAGTCGGCAACTTTGAAAAAAGGCAAAAACTCAAATAATAAAGTAAATTAATCAGCACTGATCCGAAAGAGAATGAAAAATTGGACACGACGAAAGCGATGCGGCGGCGGCGCCGGGAGCAACGGAGACACTAGTTTAGACGAAGGAGAGGAGTGAACCTGTTCTCTGGATGTATGAAGAATCGCTCGGAGAAGCAGCCTGTGACGCCGCTATACACGCCGGAGGCGCTGAACCTGTCCAGAACGAACTCGCTCTCAATGAGGTCGAATCGGCTCCTCCTCGACGATTTTAGCCGATCCCTGAAATCGTCCACCACGTACTCGTTACTCTTCTCCGCCTCTTCCTCTCCCGCCACTCTCCCCGATCTCCCAGTCATCGAAGAAGATCCTCTATTCGATTACAAATCGATCGATACAGTAATTGTTATATAAAATTGAGTAAAAATCGAAATCCAGAAAAGTGGGGTTGAGTGAAAAAAAGGAAGTTCTCAGAAATTATTTGGGGAAAAAATATAACCGTATATTATGCTTCTTTTTTTTGCTAAAAGAGAAACTTGTCTGGAAAGAGGAATCACGAGGATTGAAGCTATAAAGCGGAGAGAGGAGTGTGACAGATTGGTAGTGACGCTCGTGTTGAAGATTTTGATTGTTGATTGCGAAATTTGATTTGATTGAGAGTGAGGAGATGTGATGAAGAGGGAGATGAACACTCATATTTATACTGTACAATCTGATCCTAATGCGCTAAAATTTCATAATGTTTTTGGACTTGCCACGTGTACCCATATTTAAATGCGGTTGAATGGCTTAAAGGGATGTTAAACTTGTTTGCGGTTCGGTTTGAAGTCAGTTTGGTTTGGTTTTAAGAAAATAAAAATCGAAATTCAGTTGATGGAATTCAGTTTGGTTTGGTTTCGAACATTTCAATTTTTGGTTCGGTTTGTTATGAACAAAATCTGATGAACTTCTCATTTTATTCCGCTTTTACTTATTATTTGATTTATTGATTTTTGGTTGGATTTACTTTGAACCGATTTTCACGAAATTCTCACATTTTAGCCCGATTTTAACTTGTTAGTTTACTTGTTTTTTGTCGGGTCAATATTTTTAGGCCCAATTACTGAGGATCGGTGACTTAAAATGAGCCATGTGTCTAAGTCGATCAGTTTTTTGTTCGATTCAATTTTTATCAGTTCTCATTTTAAAAATCGAAACTGAACCGATAGATTTCGGTGGTTCGGTTTTGAACCAAATCGAATCAGTTCCTTAATATTCGATTATTTTTTGGCTCGTCTCGGTTTGGTCAGATCAGTTATTTATGAACACCCTAGTGGCGTTACTATTGTTTAATTTAATTTAACTAATCATAATATATTGTGGGCAATGGACTTCACTTCATGGAAATGTTGTAAACTACTTACTGCTAGTAATGGAGGTGACACTGACACGAGTGCAATGCTTTGGTTGTGAGTTATTGCGGTGGAACCTGTATACATTTTTGAATTGGTGATCAATATAAATTAGAGTGATGTTTAATATATATATGGGTGTGTGTGTGTGATGAAATTAAAGTGATCTCTCCAATAACTTGCATATAAATTAGTTAGGCCCTTTAATGGAACACCAACACTAGTCAGCACTTGAATTTTCAAAGACGTGAGGAGAGAACAGAGGTTTTGGCACCACAAGTTCTCAAGTTTGTTTAGCTGGCTAATGGAAAACCCAAGTGTTCCAACCCATACACTATATTTTAAACCATCAGACCCATAAACCGCCAAATTAGAACCAAGTAGTTAATCATATCAATAAAATTAAATTAGAAATAAATAAGAGTCATCCCCATGTTCAGCAACTATTTTATGGTATGAAGTATGAACATTAAGACGAGGCACTGAGATGTTAATGTTTATTATTGTAATAAGAATCTCAAAACCTTAAAAATAATAAATTGGCAGCTGTACAGTGGACACTGGGCACTGAGCAGAGAGTTCTGAATTGGGCAGCCACTGGTTTAATCTTATAAAATGCTTGACAAAATAAATAAAGATGATGAGGCAGCGACCATGACTAAATTTTGAATACCATTTGGTGACATGACTTGAAAGGCAAGGGAAAAGGCACATTTCATTATACAAGATGACAGTAACTAATTAATCCGACTGGATTAAGACTAAATTATTAGCTGTATAATCAGTGCAAAATTCTCTGTTAAACAGCTCATATATGCCCTGTGTCATAGACCATTAATTATTAACACACACAGGAACAAAATTAATGAAGTTGGTTGATAGAAAGTATTGGTCGAGGCCCTGAGCCTGGAGGGGTGATCTTTATTGGGCTAGGAGCAATTGTACAAGCAGAATTTGTACTGAAATGGATTGCCTGATTCTTTATTGAAAATTAAGAAGAATAGTGTATTCTTGCTTGATTTTATTTATCATCACGATTATATATTTATACAAGTATATGCAGCATAAGTAAAGGAAATAAATATAATGGAGTGGAGAACAAGAAATAGTGGAAAACAAGAAATCAGGGAAATCAGGTAAGAAGTGTGGAGAGCAAGAAAGTCAATACTCCCCCTCAAGTTGGAGCATGAATGGTGGAAATGCCCAACTTGCAAAGAATTTCGTGAAAGCGATCCTGCTCGAGCCCTTTGGTGAAAATGTCGGCGAATTGATGTTTGCTAGGGATTGGCGTGGGATGGAGCACAGATGCTTGGAGCTGCTGTCGGACAAAGTGACAATCGATCTCAATATGCTTCGTCTGTTCATGAAAGACGGGATTCGATGCGATGTGAAGTGCAACACGATTGTCGCAGAATAGAGGGATTGAGTTAGGCTGGGGAGTCTGAAGGTCACTAAGTAACTGTCGCAGCCAAACAATCTCTCGACTAGTGTAGGCCATGGCTCTGTATTCCGCTTCAGCGGAGGAACAAGAGACTACAGTCTGCTTCTTAGATCGCCATGAAACTAGCGAAGATCCGAGAAAAACGATGTACCCAGTGGTGGATTTACGTGTAGCAGGACAACCTGCCCAATCTGCGTCACAGTAAGCTCGAAGAGATAGAAGTCCTTTCGAGGGAAGCAGAATGCCCTGTCCAGGGTTACTCTTAAGGTAGCGGAGAACATGAAATGCAGCATCCAGGTGTGGTTGGCGCGGGGCGTGTATAAACTGACTTAGAACATGTACTGCATAGCTAATATCGGGACGAGTAATAGTGAGATAAAGCAAGCGATTAATGAGCCGGCGGTACATACCACTATCCTCGCATAGAAGTCCTGAGTCAGCAGAGAGACGATGTTGTTGTGGAAGAGGGAAGGAGGTCGGTTTGCAGCCAGTGAGTCCACTGTCAGAAAGAATGTCAAGGGCATACTTTCTCTGGGTGAGAATAATTCCCGCGGGTGATCGGGCGACCTCGAGACCGAGAAAGTACTTCAACCTTCCCAAATCCTTAATCTTGAACTGTTGATCCAAGTGTTCCTTTAACGCCTGAATGTTGATGGAATCGTCGTCAGCAATGATGACATCGTCCACATAAATAAGGACAACAACAAATAATCCACGGGTCGTGAGGGTAAAGAGCAAATGATCCGTAATTGATGGTTTGTAACCAAGTTTCATGATTGACTCGGTGAATTTGTAGTACCAGTTGCGAAAGACTTGCTTCAGGCCGTAGAGTGATTTGTGCAATCGGAAGACGTGCTGCTCCCCCTGTTTAATAAAACCTTGTGGCACTTTCATGTATACTTCTTCATCTAGGTCTCCATATAGGAATGTATTGTTTATATCGAGTTGGTGAAGAGGCCAGTTTCGAACTGCTGCAATAGCCAGTAGGCATCGTACGGTGACCATCTTAGCAACCGGGGCAAAAGTCTCATCGTAATCTATGCCCTCAATCTGCGTGTATCCTTTTGCAACCAGACGGGCTTTGTATCTCTCAATGCTCCCATCTGGACGATACTTCACCTTGTAGACCTACTTAGAGTCAATAGCGCGTTTTCCTGGAGGCAAGGTGGTCATGCTCCATGTATGGTTGGCCTCAAGAGCTGTAATTTCCTGTTTCATAGCCTCTTGCCAGTGTTTGTATTTGACTGCCTGTTGAAAAGTTCGTGGCTCATCCACATAGGAGATGGCCGCTAAAAAGGCAGAGTGAGACAGAGAGAATTTGTCATAACCGAGATTAGTGGAAATAAGATATATCGTGGAGTTGGCCGAAGGAGGGGCGAGAGATGGCGGAAGGGTGTACTCGTAACCATTGAGATGTTTAGAAGTTGTGCGAACACGTTTGGCTGGGAGTGACGGATTCTCAGGTGTGTGTGGGGCTTCAATCGCATCTGAGTCTAGATCTGGGGCTCGTTCTAGGTCAGGCAGAGGTTGGTCATTTTGCACAAAAGGAAGACTAGATGAGCTGAATGGCGGTTCCAGCGAGGTCCCAGTGTCCACATCCATGCATTTGTCACCGGGAAAGATGTTTTCCCAAAAGTGAACATCCCTTGAGACTACAATAGAGTGAGTGTCAAGGTTGTACACCCAATAACCCTTCTGTCCCTTGGATACCCAAGAAATAGACCGGGTTGTGACCGGGGGGCAAACTTGTTACGGGTTTGTTGATGTACGTAACAAAGACACCTGAAGCTGTGGAGGTGATTGTAAGTTGGTTTTCTGCCGTATAGGACTTTGAAGGGCGTTTTATTCCCGATAACTGTGAGTGGTATCCGCTGACTCTGCCCGAATCGTCCTCGACTCCGCCAGTTATGGCGGTACTCTCACCCGCCCTCATTTACCGACTTACTCGCCTCAGTACCCCCGACCCTCGCCGACAATTCCTTCTCCGACCAGATCTCGCATGCGATTCCTCTTTCTTCTATCTCTGAACCATTAATCTCCGGTCGAATACGTTTTTGATGTATATACAAAATAGAAAATTAGTTGTGTACAATAAATGAAAATCATGTATAGTTGAATATGTTTATCAATCATTAACCCTCATTAATAAATATTTTTTCTTAGATGATTAGGGGTGGACACTTTAGATCCAGAACCAAAAAATCATAACCATGATTAATGGTTCGGTTTTGGTTTTGAATTTGAGAGAACTATTCAATTTTGTTTCGATTATGGTTCTCAAAATTCACAACCATTGATTAATCTACAAGAATCGAACCGGTTCACATTGCCACATGTCCACCTCTGGTCCACCCAAATATATTATTTATCATTTATTGTTATTTTGTCTACATTTTATATTTCGATTGAGTTGTAGTAATTAAATCTTAACATTAAGTTTTTTGTAAATATTTTTTTTATAATTGAGTAATCAACATTTTTGACTATAAATATGGCTCAAATTCGTCAAATTCAGTTTATAAATCGAGTATAAATTAAAAATTAAAAATGAATCGGTTCCAATCAAGTAGAACTGAGGATGGAACCAGACCTTTTCTACGCATAACAGTTTCAAATATGGTTCCAACAATCGAGAGTTTGGAGGGTCCGGTCAGTTCCAGTCCACCCTATCCAGCTGATTATTCATTTTAGGTGCATACGTCTTTCGCGCCTTTACTAAACCTAGTTCACTCGATGAGTATCTTTGCATCCATGGATGAATGGTGAAAGCGTCCAACGGGGCAAATTCGTTGGTTCGATTCCAACCGAGCAAATTCGTAGGTTCGGTTCCTGCCGGACTGGATGCACTTGGAACGTTAAGTTCAATGGCTGCTCAATGCCTCCTTATTTTGGGGATAAAATACATGGAAAATTCAATGCAGATTTTTTACCCGACCGGACCCGGCCCACCATAACCATACCCATTTTGTTGAGCCGGTCGACCACCTGCAAAGCCTCCGCCTCGTGCTTCATGTAGTGACAGTCTAACCAAGTAGCTAGCTAGCTAGCTGCATATTAACATCCAGAAAACCAGACAGAAAGAAATATCGCGGTTTAATTGGTATTTCTAATGGCGGCCATGGCCTAGGGTTTCTGATTCTTCACCAAATCCCTGAGAATTACCCAAACAATGGCAACGAAGCTCGTCGTCTTCGCTCTTTTTCTTCTCCATTTCCAGCTCAATCTCCGTTCCTCCGGTAAGTTGCTGGCTTACAGTAATCTCCACGCTTCTAGTTTCATTCTGATGAATCGCTTCTCTTTCGACTTGCTCTGGAAACGCTGTACATGATTTTGCATGGTAGTAGATTGTTAGAAACGCGTAATGTTCATGTAGAGTATCAAATATGCTGTTAGCATGCGATCTGGTGGCTGGATTGTTGAAGAATTCGTCACTGTATGAAAATGCTTTCGGATTTAGCTGAAATTTATGTATAGATTGTGGCTCCAGTATCTAATGCGTACATGTCCAAGCCAGATCAGTCTTGGAAATAGTTTTCATTTTTTCCAGATCACCTGAAGGTGTTTTCTGGTAGTGTTCGTGCTGTTGTTGATTTGAGAACTTTTTTGTGATATTTCAGGAGGGGAGAACTCGATGGAGTCCGTTCCCGAGCTTCAGAAGTCAATGTATGTGGATGTTAATGGATACCCTTGTGTGCGACTGCTCAATCTTTCCGGGGAGGTGGGATGTTCAAGTAAGTTTCGTAAAAGGCGTGTATCCAGCTTATAGTAGTTTTTTTGTCTTTTATACTCTAGAAGGGAGTTCAAATGCTATTGTAATGAGTCTTTGGTGAATTATTCTTATTTTGATGAATGTTTTCAGATATTGGACGAGACAAGGTGGTGGCTCCGATTATTAGATTCAACGCCACTAAGGACCTGGACCATGCGTCTACAGTTTTGGTGTCATTGGATGAATTTCAAAGTTTCTTCACCAGGCAAGTGTGTCAAATTTAACTTCAGATGCATTTGGGCATTTCCTTTTTGCCTATTTTATTCTGAGCACACGTTCTTCTGTTGTTAGGAGACATGGCTCTTTATTTTAAAAAGTAATGCTCTTATCAGTTTGGCCGTTATTTTACGAACCTCAGTAGGGCCTTATATCTCTGGTGGATAGAGAAAGAGTGAAAACACACAAGAATTTCCTTGTAGTGCCTTAATCTATTTCTGCAGTTCGAGCATTACTTAGTATTTTTGTAGGATTGCCGACAAGTTTCTGCTAATGTTTAACATACTTATTATTACAAAATCTAGAAAATTTTGCATTTCTGTTGTGCAAAAAAGAGTACAAGTGCTGGACATGCATAGAAGGCATGATTTTAGGTGCTATGAATGTAATAGTACAAGTGTTAGACATGTTCGACATCTAATAATACCAATGGTCCAATGAACTTGTTTCTTGATAAGCACTTTACCTTTTCTAAAATGCCTAAAAAATCTTTAGTGCCAATCTCTAACAACTGGGAAATTAAAGCCTAACCCATGTTCAAATCAGTGACATAATAATGACGATGCCTGTGGTATCCTTAACTACTTATTTGACTAATACATGGATGATGGATTCCTCCGGTAATAGTGGTGTGAGATACCTGTTTTTCTTTCAGGCTATCAAATGACTCAAATTTTGCTAGAAATGTTGGTGGAGTCATAGTCGAATCATGGAGTACAGCTGAAGTCCAAAACAAGTTAAATGGTGATGTTTGGTTATATACTTATCATCTTTCTGTATTACAAAGCCAAAGTGCTAGTGGATGATTTTTTTTTTGATTGGTGTGCAACTAAAGGTAGATTGTTCTCTTCTTTGCAGGATTTTCTCCAACACAAAAGTTCCCACAAGCTGATTTTGCTCCTTACGATAGAGTCAACTATGAGTGGAACCCAATCGTATGGAATGAATTTTATTCTAATAAGCTTCCTCAAAATTGTGCATTGCTTGTAAAAGGGAAACATAATCTTCATATCGTTCACCTTTTCCCTGATTTAACAAGCAAATTAGTAGAGCCTTTCATTCCTGGACCGTGCCTGTATATGATGGTACATTGGCAAGGACATCTAGAATACACGTAGCAGATGTTGAATTCAACTGATCTGACCAGTATAGAATAACTTTTATAATTGGAGTTATTTTCTGTTAAAAGAATATGGTTTTAGTTGCTGGTCATGCTCATTAGTGGGCTTGTTCTGGTTTATATTTTATGCAAATCAGTGAGTTGGATTTGAGATTTTATAGTCATTTCTTTTTTTAGATTCTGTATATGATGCTGGAGTGACATTATTTTGAATTTATAGGGATCTGGCATCATGTGGAACGCCTATAATTTTCCAGTATTCTTACTCCCCGAGGATAGTGCAATGACCCTACGTGAGGTAATGCATGTTGTTCCAGATTTCTATACTACTGACAGCATATTTCTGTTTGGTTATTGATATCCTAGGCCAGATTAAGGAGATTGTTTAGTCTGAAAGCAATTTGCTTAAATGATAATATTTTGGTAGAATTAGATGATATGGGTAAATCATTACATGGTTCTTTAGTATAGCTCATTAGTTACTTGCGTTAAGAAAATTACCTCCTTATGATCTGAGGAAGCTGCTTGGACCACTTGGGTTCTAGGTTTTCTCCTTGGTGAAGGCAGTCACTGAACTTAAGCTTCGTTTGGATTATTTTTTTTTTTGGATTGGGAAAGAGGTTAAAATTAGACATAAAAGGAAAAATGTTTGACTTTGTACTTTGATCCTTGATTGGGGTGATTCTTTAGTCGATTCCATGTAATTGTTTGAGAAGAACATGATTACGACTTCAAATTTTGAAAAGAAGTTGTAGATGAGGTACTTTTAATTCAGAAGAATTAATGGGTATCTCATGCCTAAACAACAACAAAAACATATTCAAACACTCCCTAAGAGATAACGAGGCAAACATAAGTGCTCAATCTTATTTGTATATAATAGCATCTGAGGCATAGTTGATATTACATAGAGTCAAGAAATGTCGTCTCTCACAGTACATTTATAAAAGACAGAAATTTTGAACAAGCAATTTGCCCTAAAATTCATGATTGCTTATATGATATTCAATATTCATAACATAATAGTCTTGACAATCGACTAGATTTCTTCTTTCCTTTTACCATGTTTTATGTGGTTTTTGCAGGCAATTATCAAGAATGAAAAGACCAAGAATGCCCATACTGCTACTGTTGCTGAGTTTGATCTGGTGATGCAGGTATCTGATTGCTCTTTTATCAATATGGTTATTATACTAAAAAAAACTGTTAACATTTACACAGCGTGCATTCTCATTCATATATTAATGATACATTTGGTTTGAATTAGACAACAAAATCTGAGACGCGGGACTCTGAATCTTGCTTAAAAGAAAGAACTTGTCTCCCGTTAGGTGGATACAGGTGAGGTCTCCTTGGATTTTGTTCTCCTAAGCTTGTTGATTAATTTTTTATTTGATCTAATATACTTTCATCATCTAAATTTGTTTCATTGTTAAACCAGTAGTTCCAGTTTCTGTTTATTTTCATAAGGTCAACAACCTTCCTTTCACATACACGCCCATATGTATTTCTTATCTTAGTTTGAATAGTTTTATATAGTGGCACTGTGGTTATATAACTGAAATTGAAATGGTTGCTTTATGAACCTTCTCTCAGCAGCACATACATCTTCTGTTGAATTTATATGATTGATACAGTAGATTTCTTTGAAATTCCCTCCATAAAAATTTGTTAGGAAAAAAACCAGTAGTCTTGGGGAAGTGCATAAACTCTAAAGCCCCAATCACTTGCCATCATTTCCCTTCAAAATTGCTATTCTATTTAGTAGAATATGATACAGCAGGTGCCCCCTCCCTGGTGACAGTCCATAGCCCTACAACTTTATTTGGATAAAGAAGAATGTGGTGTGGAATGTTTGTTTGGGGGTAGAAGATACTTGTGAGCATGGCATTGGTGTTCACGAATACAATTGTTAGGTTTTGTGGTGTAAATTGCCATGATAGGCTCCTGTTGTTTCGCATGAAACTGAGGCGCTCACCAAGGTTTTCGCTTTTCATGATTTAATGTGCATACTTACTGTGCAAAACTGTAGTCTGTTGCATACATATCAAGCTAATTCAGATTTATTTTTCATCAATTGTAATTTTATGTATGTTAATCATGAAGGGCAGTGTTTGGTCATCGCTTCCGCCAATAAATATTTCAGCCTCAAATCAGACCAAACCTGTTATACTGACAGTAGCATCTATGGATACTGCTTCTTTTTTCCGTGACAAAAGTTTTGGTGCTGATTCCCCTATTTCTGTAAGTTCTAGTTCTTTTCTTTCTTTATCAATTTGTTTGTCTCATATTTCAAGCGCACAGTGTCTATTTGGTCGGTTGGTCCTTAACAAATCAGTTAATCCATTGCAAAAATCTTGTTAGGGGATGATTTCATTGCTGGCAGCTGTAGATGCACTTTCTCGCGTGGATGGTTTAGATGAGCTTAGTAAACAGGTCTGTTAGCCATTAGCATTCTTACAATTATCCATACTTCTAGAGATTTAGCGATTGCTATGCTAAAAGCAGCTCATCGATGAATTAACTGCAGCACATTTGAGTTCTTAGACCTTGTATTTATTTTGTTATTGGATATGATTGTAATAACATGAGCATGTAATTGGTTTATGAGCTGGCTGTTTTGTTTAGTTTTCAGGACCTTATGTTGTGATTGCTCGATAAGTGCTTTGCTTTGAGAACTCCATATGTTGATAGTTGAACAATCTTGTTGCAGCTTGTTTTTCTTATTTTCACAGGAGAGGCCTGGGGCTACCTTGGTAGCAGGAGATTTTTGCTTGAACTTGACTTACAATCAGATGCTGTTAGTGGCCTTAATATCACAATGATTGAGACGGTATTCTTTTGTTCTTGATATTTCACTTGTATGTTTCGTTTGATTGGTTAGATTTTCAAGACCAGATAACGATAAAGCTTTTCGAAGAAGTTAATTTCTAGTTTTATGGCACTCTGTATGCATGTGAGGGTCCTTTCTACCGGGTCCGGGGTGTGAAACATCACAAAGTTGATGGATGGACAGCATTTAGCTGTTTCTTTATCATCATTATCACCCATATTCTTCCCTACATCATTTCTTATTCTCTTGCTATGATCATGCAAGAGTAAATGTTGAATAGCTAAAATGTGCATATTTTCTCTGCTACGTTATTTGTACAGAGTACTGGATCCTTGGATTTAAGGTAACTGGTTGGCTTGTGTCTCACTCCAAAGATAGCTGACTATTAGTTTGTTTGATGTCTTTTCTTAGGTCGTGGAGATCGGATCTGTTGGGAAGGGCGTCAGTGAAGGGGCCAAGACCTTTTATGCTCATACAGCAGGGGTAAAACTCATTGATCATTTAAATTTTTATTTCACTCATCAAATTTCTGCTGGTTTGTGTCAATATCCATATGGTATCAGTGTATCGGATGTGGTTATGACAGTGGGAGGTGAACATGCCATAGTTGGCATGTTTCTTCTCGGGGAGGGTAGTTGTAAAGTGGTGATGTGATATGGAGCAATGCTGGAATAGTTGGGCTGGTACAGGTATATTATACGATTCACATGGAGCAAGGACTGAAGTAAGAGTAGTTTTTAGTACTATCTAGAACCAGATGCCTGAAATGACAAAACAAGTCTCCTAGTGCCCATCAAAGTAGCTCAAAGTAGAAGACTTGTGTGAAGGAGGGAAAGCTACTGGTGTTTAGAAGACTTTGAGAGTCTGTTTGCTAATACATGCTGGTATTTTAAATGGTAACCAAGATTGTATCACTGGGCTCTAGTGCTTGTACTTTCCTAGTATACCACAGCATATCCCCTGCTACTAGTGTACTTCCCAATTACTCTCCTCCCGTGAGTGACTTAAATGTGAGAAAAAGGTCCTCAATCAACAATTGGACAGATAGGGGAAGCGATGGAGTAAGAAAACAGTAAATGTGAAAAAAGATCCACAATTAACAAATTGGTCATATAGGGGAAGCGATGGAGTAAAAAACAGTAACTGCATATATTCCTAACACAGTATGGTTTCTATTGTAGGTGTTTTCGGAAACCAATGCAACATTGAATGCCCTAAAGCGTGCACAGGATTCACTTGCATCTGATAATGTTACGATATCCTCGGCGAGCAGTTCAAATCCTGGGATACCCCCATCTTCGTTGATGGCATTTCTTAAAAAGGTTGTGGCTGGTTCTCTGGACTCTTTTTTAGCCTTCATCGTGAATGATTTTTTTCATTCCCTTTATTTGAATTTATTTTCTTTCAAACAAGGACTTAAGATGACGAAAGCCTTTTTCTTGTGTTTCCATGGAAGACTATTTAGATGGCCCTAAAATGCCAACTTTCATTGCCCATGGAAGATGACCCATTTCAAGAATATGAAACCCTGCCTGAGATGATGGCTGAATACAAGAGAAGAATACAAATAGATAGCATTATATATGATGGAGTGGAGTGGAGGAAGAGACTATGAGTAGATGATCACAAATAGTTTTGATGAAGGATTAGTGTTACTTAACCCAATTTTGTTTGGTAAATGGTCTGGGTGTTTTTTTTAGGGTGGGGGGATAATTACCAAGCCTTAGATATTGAGTGGCATACATTATTCGTTTCTGATTTTCATTTGTTCAAAGAGATCATGTTGGTTTGAAGTAGAGGAAAAAATTATAGAAGACTCTGGCTTTCTAGTCTAAATATCAAATATAGGTTGTGATGTGCTAGTAGTCAATGGAATGCCCTGTAGTCACCGTTGATTAGTCGAAACTGAAACACTTCCAAGTTTAGTACCAAACGTAGAAATGATTTTCTGTTACCATATATATGGTGAGATTATGATTGAAGATAAAGGAAACCTAGTAGTATTATAACTGTATAATTGATAACCTCATAAAATTTGCTCTCTTTTCCTCTGACATAAACCAAACAGAACCCTTTGGCTTCTGGAGTTGTATTGGAAGATTTTGATACCGCATTTACCAACAAGTTCTATCATAGCCATCTTGATGATACATGTAAGTATATAGCATTCGTGTATGTTTTTCTTCTTTTTTGATGGATTATACCAAGTCTGATCTCTTCTCATTTGCATTTTGATGCAGCAAATATAAACTCGTCGTCCTTAGTGGCAGCTGCTTCTCTTGTTGCTCGGACCCTTTACATTCTTGCCAGTGACAACAAGACTTTCAGCAGCTCAGCTCTGAGTGCCATCAATGTGAATGCCTCCCTAGTCAAAGAACTTATCGGTTGCTTATTAAACTGCGAACCGGGTCTAACTTGTGAGTTGGTAAAGTCCTATATTTCTCCCACCCAAATTTGCCCAAGCCACTATGCCGGTGTCATCCTGGGAGAACCCAGTTCCAAACCTAATCCTGGATATGTGGGAGACGTTCCAAGGTTTCTTTGGAACTTTCTAGCTGACAGAACATCCACACCAAGGGAGAATGGTAGCTCTGTTGTCTGTACAGAAAATTGCAGCGGGAAGGATGAAGTGTGCATTAAAGCAGAAACAGACGGGAAAGGAATATGCATTACCTCCACCACCAGGTATGATGTGAATAAATGTTTTAGCCATTATAAGGCTAACTCAGTGATATGAGTAGAGGAATCAAATTAATTTGCCTGGCCACACACAAGGGCATGCCTGCTCGACACTTGTCTAAATTACCGTCCAAAATTAAAAAGCTTATGGATGATCATTACAGGTACGTTCCAGCATATTCAACCAGGTTGAAGTTTGATTCTGGAACCTGGACTTTGTTGGCTTCAAACTCGATGGATGCCATGGGGACGGTGGACCCAGTTTGGACAGAAAGCAATTGGAATGTAATTGGCCTCCGAGTCTATTTAGTCCAAAATGCAGCTTATGATCGACTAGTATTACTCGGAGGTACTGTTGTCACAGGCCTGTCTTACCTTGCAATAGTAATCGCGAAAGCTTTCATCAACAAGGCATTGAAGCAGGATTGACAATTTGTAACTGTCCATAAGAAATTTGGGGGGAAATGGAAATCAATCACTGTACACTGATAGTTGCTGTCAATTTGTGTAGCAACTGACATATTTTAACAGGAAAAGCCTGGTGCTTGTACACGTGATTGCTGATGATAACCTTTTTTTCTTCTCTTCATGTGATTTTTATAACCGTTGCATGTCACATTAGCATTAGTTGCGATCACTTGATCTAAGTGCAAAAAAACATGATAATGTGGGATACTGATACTGCCTCAAATGCTCAATGTTTTTTCAAATATGTAAATGATAAATTATGCTGAACATTGTTTCTTTGCACCAGACATGAACTATGAAAAAGTATAGGTTCATGCTCTATTCTTAATTTTATAGATCCCATGTATCCCGTACGTACGTAGGCATGTTCATGTGTTATTGTTTCGACCCAACTAAAAGCTTTTTAGGTATGGCAGTGACACTGAAGATGATTAAATATTCGGACTTGGATGGGCTAATTATTGGACACGTTATACATTGTATGTAATATTTTGACATGAAATTAATAGTTGGCTAGTCAATTGACTCGATTCAGATTTATTCTTAAAAATATTTTGTCGATTGTCGAATTGTATATTATCAACTCCCTAATTTGAATACAGTACGCGCAGATTAACCCGTAAATACGTCTCATGTAGACCCTAATGAACTCAATTCACTGTAACTATACATCATTTCACACGAACATGATCCAGATGTTAATTTTTCGTTTTCTTATTTCCAATTCGGCAAAGCGAAAGGATTTGACATTCTTTGAACATTGCAAAATGGGCCCAATTCAGACCCAACAAACCCACGTATCATCGGGCCGGGCCGGGTTATCTGAACGTCATTTCCATTTCTTGTGTGCGTGTGTGGAACCAGCTGCTGCCACACGAAGCTACATTTCAACTCACAAAAGCCATAGCTCGCTCGCATCAGAGCTCAGAGACAGACACATCCAGAGAGAGGGAGAGAGAGAGAGAGAGAGAGAGATCGAGCTCGCAGAAGCAGACACAAAGCAATGGGATTGGGACATTTAGCAGCAAGAGCAGTGAGACCAGCCTCGCGGCTCCTCGCGAACCAAAACCCTAGAGCCACGCTCCTCCGCACCATTGTCTCCACCCCCGAGCTCCAGAAGCCGGAGGCCGCGGCGGCGCAGGCCGATCCCGCCCCCGAACTCCCGCCGCGAACCCCCGTCGGCGGGGCCACCTTCCACCTCGCCAACCCCGACGACGCCATCGAGGTCTTCGTCGATGGGTACCCTGTGAAAATCCCAAAGGGCATGACCGTGTTGCAGGCCTGCGAGGTCGCTGGTGTCGACATTCCTCGCTTCTGCTACCACAGCCGCCTCTCCATCGCCGGTAACTGCCGTATGTGCCTGGTCGAGGTCGAGAAATCGCCCAAGCCCGTGGCGTCATGCGCCATGCCCGCTCTTCCTGGTAGGGCCTCCAAGATCTGAGATTTATTATTGATCCATTCATTTTGATCGTTGTCTATTGAGATTTATGCATCTGAATTGTGGAGTTATGATGATTATAACATTTGATTGCTATATGGTGTTGGTCGAATTGGGTACTTGTTTTGCTGTTAGTGTTGTACATTCTCTTGATTCTGTTGTTCAAATTCGTAATTTGAAGGTTCTATCCTGGGCTTCAATCTGAAACGTTTGCTGTATAATTGGTTTGAATTGTGTTTTTTGGGTTTCTGATCTATAATATTTTTCCACCGCTACTGTTGTATTGATCATAACACTTGTACAGTCTCATTCATCTAAGTTGGTTTTAAATTACATTTTTGATCATCAGTTTTTAAATTACATTATCCTGTTAATTGCCTGATGATAGCTCTGGTGCTCCTCTTCGTGCAAGACATGGCTTGTTATCTGCCTTATTGTAGAATTATGCATAACTATAAACAGCGTTTTAGTCCAAACTTCATAGCTGATTGAGTAGGGGACTTTATGTTTCTGATTTATTTGGCCACCTTGAAATTTGGGTTCTATGCTTATATTTTCAATTGGGTTCTATCTTTGTATTTTCAGGTTCATTTGCATATTATCTTCTTAATGTTTATGTGGCTACTGAATCTTACATTTATATTCATGAGTATTGTGATGCCTTCAGTTATCTTATGAAATGGTTTACTGATTTTCAAGTTAATTTGCATATTATCTTCTTAATGTCTATGTGGCCACTGAAACTTACTTTTATATTAATGAGTATTGGGCCACTTTTATGCCTTTGAATTATATTATGAACTGGTTTATTGTATCTTGCTTTCTCATTTGAATGGGTGTGATCTGTTCGGGTCCAATAATCTTCTTAATTTTTTGAGGATTTGTGTTTTAGGTATGAAGATTAAGACAGATACACCGGTTGCAAAGAAGGCAAGGGAAGGAGTGATGGAATTTTTGTTGATGAATCATCCATTGGACTGTCCAATTTGTGATCAAGGTGGAGAATGCGACCTCCAAGATCAGTCTATGGCTTTTGGATCTGATCGTGGTCGGTTCACTGATATGAAGAGATCTGTTGTTGATAAGAATCTTGGTCCTCTGGTAAAGACTGTGATGACTCGTTGCATTCAGTGTACAAGGTTAGTGACCCTTATCTATTTGCTGTACCCACAATTTTGAACTGTGGATGCTAAAATTACTTGTTTTTTTTCATAATGTGTATAGATGCACATGCACTATTTTTTTGCTGGAGTTACCAAATTATGTTTGAATTTTGGTAGAGGTGATTTTATATGCTTTGAAATTTCCAAGATTTATTTTAGTGTACACAACTGGATAATTCTGATGGTTGCAAGAAGAGCTTAGAAGCTAAAGTTAATAGTCACTTCCCAGGTATAAAAATGAAAATTTCTTTCAGCGTGCTCGGAGAGAGAACCTTACAAAATTTTGCAATTTGGTTTTGTTATGGTATACTTTTGTATGAGGCTTGCTGATGGCTGCTTAATCTGTTCGAGCGTGAGCTGTACGAATGATGGTTTTTCTGATTTAGATTGATACTGAATTGCTATCATCAAGTTTGCAACTTTACACCATACCAAAATGCCAAAATCATGGGAAGCCTTTGTCAATCCTGTTTTGTTATGTCTTTTACCTATAATAAGATTCGAGTGGAACAATTTAATGTCAGTGTAATTATATCTCAATTTGCACCCCTTTCTGCGTGCATGTAATGTATTAAGATGTAGAAGTTACTGGAAAATTTTACTCATTCATTGTTGTATTATGATGTGATTATCTTGTTTGATTTGTCTTGCCAAATTATTCAGTATGTATTTATTATTTTCTTATACCCATAGGATTAAATACAAATACATACTGAACTCTGGTTCTAGTTCCACAACATCAAGTCATGAATACCATGCTTGAATTGGTGACTAGTAAGTATCCTTTAAAATGGCTTCTAACAAGAATTTGCTTGGGTAACAGGTGTGTAAGGTTTGCAACAGAGGTTGCTGGGGTTCAGGATCTTGGTATGCTCGGCCGTGGTAGTGGAGAAGAAATTGGGACTTATGTTGAGAAACTTATGACAAGTGAACTTTCTGGAAATGTAATAGATATATGTCCTGTTGGACCCCTTACATCAAAACCTTTTGTCTTCAAGGCCCGGAATTGGGAGTTGAAAGGAACAGAAACTATTGATGTTACTGACGCAGTGGGTTCCAACATAAGGATTGATAGTAGGGGTCCAGAGGTCATGCGCATTGTTCCGCGGTTGAATGAGGTAGATTCTTGTAACCCTTCGTTGTAGACCTGTGAAACACTATGTTACCACCCTCTCTGCAAGTTTTGATTCTGCAGAATACTATTCTATTGATCAATATTTTCAATTATGTCAAAGAGCAATCTTTTCTAATTGTATTTATCAACCAAATTCAAACACTTCCAAGCCATACATGGTAAACTGGTGCTATTTTAAATTTTTATATGCTTGCTTATTTGGCCCATTTATATTCCAAATATTATTATTCTGACAATGCTGCGATCCAGATTAGTTAATTGATGTGACGAATGTGATGAAAACAATTGTTTGCACAATTCATGGTTAGACTAGAATCGTCACTTTTCTGATTGTTATTAGAATGCCCTGGCATCTTTGAGTATCGAAAGAAGGGGAAAATTGTTAATTGATGTATGAAGCTTTGTGTCCTGAGTATAACTTCTGGGTTTGATAAATATGTGGTTTGTGGCCCTCTATTTCATAAGCTGATGTGCTAACCTATTGCAGGATATAAACGAGGAATGGATTTCAGACAAAACACGTTTCTGTTATGATGGTTTGAAGAGGCAGAGGTTAAATGATCCCATGATTCGTGGGGCTGATGGACGCTTTAAAGCTGTTAGCTGGCGTGATGCTCTAGCTATTGTTGCTGAGGTTGTTCAAAATACAAAACCAGAGGAGATCGTTGGGATTGCTGGTCAGCTGTCTGATGCCGAATCCATGATGGCTCTAAAAGATTACTTGAACCAACTGGGGTCAAATAATATTTGGTGTGAAGGAAATGGCGCCACTCCTTGTGCTGATCTGCGATCGGGATATATTATGAATACTGGCATCAGCGGCCTTGAGAAGGCTGATCTTTTCCTTTTGGTTGGTACCCAGGTATGAACATTCTAGTTGAATCTGGTATTTAAGTTTGATTTCCGCTCATCTTAGTTACATTTTCCTTACATATATTATTGTTTACCAGCCAAGGGTGGAAGCTGCTATGGTCAATGCTAGAATTCACAAGACAGTCCGAGCAACTCATGCTAAGGTTGGCTATATTGGCCCCGCCACAGATTTCAACTATGATCACCAGCATCTCGGCACGGGCCCTCAAACACTTCTTGAAATTGCCGAGGGCCGCCATCCTTTTTCCTCAGCACTCAAGAGTGCCAAAAATCCAGTCATCATAGTTGGCGCCGGGGTATTCGAGAGGGACGACAAGGATGCAATTTTCACCACTGTTCAAACCATCGCCAAGAGCGGGAATGTCGTCAGGTCCGACTGGAACGGACTCAACGTACTGCTCCTCAATGCCGCCCAAGCTGCTTCTCTCGACCTTGGACTGGTACCGGAGTCCACCAACAGCCTGGAGTCTGCAAAGTTTGTGTATCTCATGGGGGCCGATGACGTGAACTTGGACAAGCTCCCAGCCGACGCATTTGTGGTTTATCAGGGACACCACGGAGACCGAGGCGTGTATCGCGCCAACGTCATCCTCCCCGCCGCAGCATTCAGCGAGAAGGAAGGGACCTATGAAAACACCGAAGGGTGCAGCCAGCAAACCGTGCCTGCAGTCCCAACCGTTGGCGATGCCAGAGACGACTGGAAGATAATCAGGGCTCTATCCGAGGTGTCGGGAAGGAGGCTGCCTTACGATTCTCTCGGAGCCATCCGATCCCGAATCAGGACAGTGGCGCCAAACCTCCTGCACACAGACGAGAGAGAGCCAGCCACATTCTCTACATCGTTGAAGCCAGAGGTCACAGGGAAGGTGAGTTCAGCTGCCTTTGAAAGCGCGGTCGAGAATTTCTACATGACCGATGCCATAACCAGGGCTTCTAAGATAATGGCACAATGTTCTGCAAGCTTGAAGTAAAAGAGAGGTCAAGCGCTTGGCTGTTTATTTTTTCTTAGTCCAATAAAAGATGGATTGTGTTGATGTTGTGCATGGAAGCTGCTGCTACTCAGCAAAGCATGGTTTGTTGAGGGCAGTGGGGAACTACTTTCAAATAACATTGTTTTTGTCTGGTCTGCTTTTGTTTACCAATAGCATGATGATGCTCTTCAATGTAAAAGCTCTTTGTAAAACCATTCCATGTGAAACAGCATGGCCTTTAACTTAAATTACTGTCTGGACAGTTCAGTTAATCATTGGGAAATATATATTTTGGTAAAAAATAGTTGGTTTGTTGTAAATTGTTAGTAAATTTTATTTAGTTAGTGATTAAGGACTTGAATATTTAGCCCTGACCTTAAGGTATATACTGATATATGACTAAAAAGTACCGGTAAAACAATTAGGCATATAATGATCTTATAATCTAGTCGAATTCAAATTTAAGATTGAGTTCGTTTATTAAACAAATCGAACTCAAACACAACTCACCACATAAAACAGCTTGATTAGTATTTTTAATTAGTTGCACATTTTTTATTCAATATAACTAAAATATACATATAGCTTTTAATTAATATGTATGTACAGAAAAAAATTAAACAAATCGCACAAATACGAGCTTGGTTATTTTTTCTTGAGATGAGCTATAACTATTATAAACATATAAACTCATTTGAACCTGAGTCCAATAGTTATTTATTGAGTTGAACTGAACCGAATAATTATTTTTTTAGAGTCAAACCGAGCCTTAACACAATACAAACCCACATATCATTAACACAGATAATTATTTTTGTATTTTGCTGATTTCAAATTCTATTGAAACAAAGCTTCAAAGTGACCACAATTTGTAATTTCTGGCACTTTCAGTCACCAACTTTGGCCTTTGAACATGAAGCAATGCCTGTCTGCTCGTACGACCCTTCCCAGTTCCTTCCGTCAAAATACTTGATTTCAACATGGGCCACGGTACCAGGATCCACGCATCTGAAACTAACCGCAAATCCATCTGGATTCGATCGCGGAGTATAAAACGATGTTATGCCACAAACCTTGCAGAAAGTGTGCTTTGCCGTGTGAGTGCCAAAGGTGTAGGTTGTGAGAAATTGCTCGGAATCGCCCAAAAGTTGAAACCTTTCAGAGGGGACGACAAAATGAGTGTTGCCCCTCATGCTGCAGTCGGAACAGTTGCATTGCCAAGCCACGACGCTAGCGGGAGCTTGCACTCGCCATCTTATTCTCCCACAGTGACACCCCCCATTATGCACTATTGTCTCGGAATCCATTGCCGATATTTTTTTTCTTCAATTGCAAAGTGTTACAAGTACTTTCTTTTGGTTTGGCCTATCCCGCTGAATGTGAGAAATAAAAAGACACAAGTAAGAAAAAATGCTTAGAGTGGAAACCACGACTACAGATTCCCGACATATTATTTATTTTAATTTTAGCAGTATTTTATGTATGAAGGTTTTAATATCAACAAGACAAATGATAAGAACAACAGAATTGAACCCATGGTTATATGAAACAATTGATGGCAAATATCAAGAGAAAGAGGCAAATATACAAGTGTACAATGATGAGTACTTTAACGTGTCTTCCAATGACCTAACCAAGTATTTACATATATGCATAAACCTTGACGAGGTACTTCAGTTCAAACTAGAATACATGTCCCCTCTGAATCAGATCTTTGCAGTAGATCAGTAACAAACAAATAATCCCAATTGTGCTTAGACTTTACGTCATAAAAGCTTCAAGCCCATCTAAGGTTTTCTTCATGTTCAAGAATTGCCAGGCAAAATGCCTAAACAAGTCTTCATCTCCAGATCTATGCAACAATGATCTCAAACAATTGTTTCAAGACAACAACCACCAAAAGTCATCTCCAGATCTCCTTAACAAAAGAAGTGTGTTCTTAGGTTTTTATATCAGCAATTAACAAAGCAAGATGTTGTAATTCATTTACTCAACCTACCAATTATCTGAATTAAATAATTAATAGACTTTATATCATTTTCAGAATCTAACTAATCACAAATTCACAACCACTCCTGATCCTTTAACCAACTCTCATTACCCAAATACAGAAATGCAAAAATAATCAACAAGACTGAAAAATTATCAAGTTCACAAATTTAATAGGTAATAAAAATAAATAAAATGACAGGAGCAGAACAAAAAATCAGTAAAGCATAAACCAGAGCCTGACCTAACCTCAGCTCCGCTTGTCCAAGTAGCAGACTCAGCACATTGCTTCTTCATCTTTTGACCTTCTTTATCATCCTATATTTTCAATATCTCATCTTGCACTGGGCCTCATAGTGCCCTTGGGCCTTAGACTGAGCCCATAGCTTATTAATCAACATGTGACTAGCTTATTATTGGCACTGTTTTTCTTAAAAGAAAAAATATTCACATACTGAGAACTTCAACAACACAACTATTTATATTTAAAGAAATGTATTGAAAATGGTACAATACATATTTTTTGATGGAAAAATGTTACATTATATTAAGTTGTAATTAGGTGGCCTAAAAGAGACAGAGGCATGTGTTGATGTTGTTGAGTGTGGGGTAGGTCCTTCAAAAATGGACCAAAGCCCATATGGGATTGATATTTTAGCCGAATGATCTTGTCAAGTTGGGGGTACCCATAATGTTCCCCTTAAGGGCAAAAGGAATAGGGGACCCTCCCTCCAACCAACTCTTGCTCCATACACATCCCTCTTTTTGGTGCAAAGTTTAGAGGACCACCCTTCAATTTAATGACTCAACTAAACCAATTATGTTACTTGCCTGCTCTGATGAATGATACTTATGAGGATTTAACTCAACCCATGTTAGTCTTTAAAATTGAACATTTATTACTTGCTACAATAAGTTTCCATTATACTAAATGTAGTAATTATCTCTCTAACAAAATACTTTGATGAGTATAGAATTAATATATAGAAGATGTTGAAAAATAAAACATATAATCAACTAAAAATGTATTATTAGAAGTAAGCATTTAAATTCGCAAGAAGTTAGAGGTTTAAATCTTGTATAATTGGGAGCGAATGGGGTTAAACATATGTTTTCATATCAAATTTGTAATCATATATAACCGATATACTCTTTAATATAAAAAAAAGAGTTCTATAACTATTATAATGTTTTTGTCTAAAATCCTGGGATTCTTATATAAAACTAATAAATAACTTGTGAGATATTTGGTATTGAATAGCATATGTGATCATGATAATTATGTGGTCCAAAATTGTAAACCAAAGAGGAATGTGCAATTGGTATAATGGTATATATCATCCATAACTTTAATGCAAAAGAGTGTGGGTGAAGAGGAGTTGCTAAATATATATATAAAGGCTCTACATGTACATGACTTTGATGTGTTTGGGATGTTGCTTTCTCTATAGGTTTATCTTTTTCCAAATGAATGTGGCTCTACTTCTTTAGTTGATCTTCACATTAACCATGCAATGCATGAAAGTGAGCTTCATTGACTTTACTTCCTTACTATGAATTTGACATTTCATTGCTACACCCTATATATTAGATTGTCCCCAAGTCATTAGTATAGTAATGATAATTAGATAGAAATGCAATGAATTTTATATTATGATCTTAACATTAAATTAATTTTGTATTTAGTAGTTGTTTCGACTTTTTATTCATGGGTATAATGTGTTCGTTTTCTTCTAAATTTGTTTCAAAAGTAAATTTTAATTTTAAATGTATTAAAATATAATTAATCTATTTAGCATATATAAATCAACACATTGTTTATTGGGAAAATTAATGTTTTTTTTATTTTCTCACATTTTCCCTTATTTATTAGACACCACCTACCATATGTACCACACTATTGTAACCACTAAACTAGGTTGCAACAGTTTTGACTCATTAACTAGGGCGTAAAGATCAACCAAAGCCTGAGCTTATTAATATTAAACAAATCCACCTAGCATCGGCAATTTGCTTATGGATATGAATTAAAATAAAATTTTAATGTAACACCAAAACCCTTAAATGAGGTGGTAAGGATTTATATTAATTTTGTTGTTAACATGCAATACAAATAAGTGGATCTCATCGGTTTTCAATAAAATATTTTAAAATTTCTATTTATTAATTTAAAATTTTGAGTGAATCGAACTACACTTATTCACATTCACCATCAAATATAATTTTAAATTTGAAAAATTAGGTATTATAATTTAATATCTTATTTATGTATGTACGTCCAAAGTAATAATTCACATTTCCACCGCCATGATCATGATGTGCAATGTACAATGCCTCACACAACTAAATCAAACACGCCACGCACCTACACAAAAACATATTTGATGGGATGCTATATTTTTAAAAGTTTAATTGCTTTTGTTTTTTTCTTTTTATTTTATCATAAAATGTTTTTAACATTTTGTTTCTGACACTAAATGCCAAACTTCTGAGTCCATTGTTCATTAATCAGTTCTTACCCTTCGTTTATATCCCGAAAACACGATCTAATCATGTTTTGTTTTCAGTGACATATGGATAATTAGTGCCCGTGAACAATTTGTTAATTGCGCTTATGTTTAAACTATATCCTGATTGACATGTCAACAAAAAATATAATACATTTAATTGGAGATTCTTTCTCAAATATTTATATAACAATTAGTTACTATTAATTAAAAATTAAAACAAAGGGAATATTTTGAATCAAAATTAACAAAATATTATTCACATTATTAAGAGTTGGGCTCACCAAAAGGCTCGAGTTGAACTTTTAATTTAAGTTAGTATTGTGATCCACAACTTTTCAATATGAAACCATAACCTTATAACACAAGCATGTTAAATTGACTGGATTGGAGAAGTAATATTGTAGGGTCAAACTCTAACGTCATGTTAGAATCATAATAATATTTAAATAATAAATTATAATGGTGTACTATAACGCATATTTTATACCTATAAGTAGTAAAGTCGCCTCTATCGATGGTAACAAAATATCGGAGGTTGCCTTGGGCCTCATGAAAAAATAGGCCCTGATTTTTGAGAATTTTTTTATATGGTAAGATTGTGAAGAATTTTAACAAAAGAAGATATTATTATATCAAAGAAATATTTTTCTTGATATATATTAATAGTAAGTTTACTGAAATACAATTCTTTGATCATTAAATGCAGTAGTTTCTTATACATGAAACTAAATTTTATTAAACAAACACATTATTTGACATGATACGAAAACAATTTTATCAAATAAATAAAGCTATCATATATTATTGTCATGTGTACCATAAAATATGGTTCTAACTCTTATGAGTTACAAGATTAACTAGGCGCAATATTATTTTAAATCCTATAAAAAAAATTATTCGATTTATTTGTCTCGTTCTAACATGCCGACCAATCCTTAAATACGATTCATGTAACATAAATTATTATATATTTCTTTTATAATATAAAAAAAAAACTCTCCCGCTTATTATTGAGTCACAAATGTTAGTAATGAGTAGTTCTTTTAATGCTTTTTAATCCCAACCAATTATTTTTAATTGGATGTGTCACTTTGGACCTAATTTTCATGTTTTGTTCATGAATTAATCCTCTTAGCTAGGTCGGTTTTAATCACTCGTCCCAATCGACCTCATCGTTTCTTTCCACGACTTTTAGTGTTTCATATATATATATTAACGTTACTTCCCACGCACACACGTGATAATCATCTTATCCTAAGTACTTTTATTAATTTGATTGAACTGTAATGACCAATGTGTGTATACATAATTGGATGTGTTTGGACACATGGGTTTAGATCTCCATCCCTTTCCGCTGTTTGGTAGCAGTCCAACACAGTGGCTGTTGCTGTTCACGGGCAAGAACCAATCCGAACCGACCGGGTTCGTTTTTCAGAGATGAAGAACCAAACCGACCCAATCCAATTTGGTCGGGTTGGGTCGGACTTACCCGGACCGCCGTCGGTTGTTGCTTTGACCCGAAAGAATCGACCCAAATTTCAGCCCGTCGACCTTCTTCTTGATATTCGAATCATGTATCTTTGATTTCAGCCAAAACTGTGCTCTCCCCCATCTCACCTCCCATTTCTAGAGATCGAAGAGCACGCAACAATAAAAACATAAATCAAATAAACAAAGCAAACACAAGAATAAAAAACACCAAAAACATAAACAAACAATCAATTCCACAGTCAATCTCCAAAAATTCAAATTAGAAATTGATACAAACACCATCGAAATCGAATACCCTAAAACGACTGCCACTTTTTTCATATGGATTTTGCTGCTCTGGATCCAAATCATCCCCAAATTGGAAAGGCGGGTTGAGGAGCTCGTCGATCCTGCAGCCGAGTCTTCGAATTCTAGAATTTATCGTCACATCGAGTGGTGGCAATGAACAATATGCGTTAGAACCAATGTTGTAAATGTCGGCGATGGCGGCGCCGTGGCGGCGAAATCTACAACGGCGACACAAAAATCACATATCACGGCGGTCATGGCAGACAGAAGCCGAGGCGGGCATTTGGCGGGCCATGGCGGTCGACGGGTCACGATGGGGTCATAGCGGTCTGGCGGGCATGTTATTCTAAAAAAAAACCCATAAATTTTGAACATAAATCATGGAGCCACTTATGATCCTAAAGTTTCTTTAAATTCAAAATATGGGCAACCATAAAAGAAGATTAAAGCAATTGTTCGAAAATACACCAAATCGCACTAGAATATTGTCATGTCCACAACTAAATATCGAAATCGCACGAGTCTTGATGTTGTGTTTATATAAGATAAATACAAGTAAGATAATGTTCACATATATGTATATATATAATTTATTAAGTAATTAAAACAATTATTCTTGTAAATATTATTATATTGTGGTGCAAATTGAGAATTTATTTTGGTAATTCACTATAAATTTTGGTAATTGACTATGAATAAGTATATTAATTTACATTAAATTAATTAATTAAAATAAAATAATAATAATAATTCGTCATGACCTCGTCATGGCTCCGAAGATCATGTCCGTCATCATAGCGTCGTGCGATATCTACAACCTAGTCTTCAAACGATTGTGAGACAGTTAAACGAGACACTGGTCCACTGCACTAAAGTTGCGAGACAATTAAATGAAACACGAGTTCAATTCTGTTGAAGTGGGGATGGAAAAAAAAACTCAAGCCCAATGGGTAACCCCGTAGACCCGACTTTATTAGAAGTGGGGCGGGTCAATAAATTCGGGTCATGTTCATCATAAGATTCATTCTACTTTGTTTTTAGCTCAAAGATGATTTGCTACATCATGTTTTATTGCATAAATAAATTGTCATTTATATGCAAAAATTCATTAAGTGATGAGCAGATAATGCAAAATATATTATAAGAGAAAATTGGAAAAAAAAACGTTTGATTTCGGGGCTGGGCCAGGGACTTGCAAATTACCCATATTCGTCGGGGCGGGTTTCAGGACGAGTTAGAAAGCAAAATATCGGAAAACGAGGTCGGTTCGGCAGGGGACCTAATTTCGGGCGGGGTCTGGGATTACCATACCAGCCCCAATGACATCTCTATGTTGGAGTTTGTACTGGAGCTGTGAGAGCCGAAGAAGACGAGTTCGATTCTAGTAGAGTGGGCGAGTGCGAGAGGAGAAGAAGGAAAACACCGACAAAACTTATAAGATTTTCAAGTCTTCAAGGCAACGCCGAAAGAAACGCATCATTTTGTATTTGATGAATCATGGTCGGTTGGTTCGGTTAATCAGCCGTTCACGGTTTTTGAACCGCAGCCAAACCATCCTTCTTTCAGTTTTCTAGAAAACCAACCCGACCGGTCGATCCGGCTCCGGTCAGTTTGTGTAGTGGCTGTGGACCAGTGGCAGACCAGTAATTTTCTTCTCATTTGCTTTATGGTTTCGACTGTTGAAACCAAACAGACTTAAAACGTATGCGTTGGGTTTACCATAAAAGAGCAGCGAACGTACGAGCCAGCTGGTTTTTACCAGTCATGTACACTTTAGCTGTTGAGATCAACATCATCACAACCACACGTGGCAAGATCTGGAACCCTCGAACACTTCCTTCTATTTCGGGTCTGGTTTTTAGTACTGTAAAAGTAATTTACATCTACACTATGTACACAATAATTTAGTAAACATTAACTATGATTATGGAGGATGGGCCTCACTCACAGCTGTGTACACTGTACTGGGGGTTGGGAGTGACAACTGGCTAATCAATTTTCAGAAATAAAAAAACATGTTACTTTATAAATGTTTGGTTATGCGATTTAACCTAACCTCACCAAACCAATTGGGTGGCACCACTTATTTATTCAATTTTTACTATTTTTGCTTCTCATCACGTGATCACGTGAATGCTAGCATTTTAAATGGGACGTGACAAACTAAAATATTTGAAGTATAGCTACTATTTTCTTGATTAATTAATACGGCTTAATTAAGTATGATAAAATAAGTATAGGTAAAGCTACATGGGCACACTAAGTAAGTCAACGTGAATTGAAATGTGAAGTGGATGTCAATTAGTTGTATATGCGAAAAATATTTATAATATATTTGTTTGTTGATTAGGAAACAAACAAAATAAATGCAAACCTACACGTCAAAGACTGGAAAAGGTGAAATTGTGCCTTACATTAAATTTCATTTGTTTTTTACAAGCAATATAGTAAATTCAATCCAACTTCCAGCAATTACCTATTGTGTAAAATGTGACTCATCAAAATTTAAACATTAAAATGGCTATTGCCCACAACACAGAACATCCTCTATGCCTTTCATGGGAGAAAAGCTTCACATGACATGTTTTTACTTGTTTGAAAAGATAAGTTACATATGACAAGAGCTAACAAATGCTTATTCTATGTAAGAATCTTAGGCTAAGTTTGATAATCAGAATAATAAATCATACCGAGTAAGTTTGAGTTTTAAGTCTTTGCCTATAAATTTAAACTTTTAAGTGAGTTAAGCTTCTAATGTGTTATCAAGTTTCGTTGATTTTACCGTTTGTTTTTTTGCTTAAAACTCATGACCCCAGAAGTCATTTGATACCATTAGGTGAACTGGGCTCTTAACAAATTTTTTTTTGAGGGAGACTCTTAACAATTTAATCTACATTAATTATTATGTATTTCTGCACCAAATAAGATTCCAAGTAAATAATACAGTTTTCATTATAATAGAGTATTGAATTGGGAAGGAGTGTAGTGTAACAGTGTATCTATACAATTATGAGTCGTAACCACTTCATTAAGAAAACGCGTTCCTCTTTTTGGTTCTTCCTCTTCTCTTCTCTCCGTATAAATATCAAACACTCGCCTTGAAACCTCCTCCATCACCAACCAATGGCTCTTCTCTGCAAATTCACGCTTCTCTCTCTCTTCTTCGTGGCTTCCGTCTCCGCCTCATCTCAAACTCAACAACACACCCACAACCAATCAGACCCAGATGGATTTTCCCTCTCTTTCCCTCTCACCTCCCACCGATTCGAGCCAAACGCCACCAAATCTCTCTTCTCCTCCTCGTTCGTGTCCAGACGGACCGGGGGTTCCAAAACGACGCCGTACACCTTCAAAACGACGTTTAAATACTCGATGGCCCTGATCGTGTCGCTCCCGATCGGGACTCCTCCGCAGAAGCAGGAGATGGTTCTGGACACAGGGAGCCAGCTGTCGTGGATCCAGTGCCACAGGCACAAGGTGAAGGCCCCCCCGACGGCGTCGTTTAACCCCTCCATGTCCTCGACCTTCTCTGTCCTCCCCTGCTCGCACCCCATCTGCAAGCCGCGAATTCCCGATTATACCCTCCCCACCTCGTGCGACCAGAACCGCCTCTGCCACTACTCCTACTTCTACGCGGACGGGACCTACGCCGAGGGCAATCTCGTCCGAGAGAAATTCACCTTCTCGAAGACCCAGAGTACCCCTCCCCTCACCCTCGGCTGCGCCCAGGACTCCACCGACGACAAGGGCATTTTGGGGATGAATTCGGGCCGCCTCTCCTTCTCCTCCCAGGCCAAGATCACCAAGTTCTCCTACTGCGTCCCGGTCCGCGGCCACAAGTCCGCCCCGACCCCGACCGGGTCGTTCTACCTCGGGTCCAACCCGAATGCCCGGGGGTTCACCTACGTGAACATGTTGACTTTTCCCCAGAGTCAACGCATGCCCAACCTCGACCCGCTCGCGTACACGGTCCCGTTGATCGGGATCAGGATCGGCCGGAGGAGACTGGCGATTCCTTCGACCGCTTTCCGGCCGAGCCCGAGCGGGGCGGGTCAGACCATGATCGACTCCGGCTCCGAGTTCACGTACCTGGTCGACGAGGCCTACGATAAAGTAAAGCAAGAGGTGGTGAGGCTGGTGGGCCCGAGGCTGAAGAAAGGGTTCGTCTACGGTGGAGTCGCGGACATGTGCTTCGACGTGAAAGCATCGGGGATCGAACGGTCGATAGGCAACATGGTGCTGGAGTTCGAGGGTGGGTCCCAGATCGTGGTCCCAAGGGAGAGGATCTTGGCGCACGTGGGCGGTGGGGCCAAGTGCGTGGCGATCGCACGGTCGGAGGTGCTGGGAGCTGCCAGCAACATTATCGGGAACTTCCATCAGCAGAATCTGTGGGTCGAGTTTGATCTGGCGAACCGGAGAGTCGGTTTCGGTAGGGCGGACTGCACCAGATCATCGCCGCCGTAGGTATTTATTTCGTCGGGCCCGGGGTAGAGAGGCCCTGGCACATATCCACCGGCCTACTTCAAAGGTGTGACACGATCATGTTGCGTATAATGGCTTTAGCTGGCTGAGGGCATAGGTGTAATTATAGTCGCCTATCACTGTCACTGTTTGAGTTTGAGACCCATGTATATACGAGGACGTCAATTTATATTTTATTTACTTTACTTTATATATTATTATTATTTATGTCTTTAAATCAAATAGAGGGATTAAGTGGAAAAGTGACAGATTTAGAGCAACATTAGATCTAATTTGTTATTTGAAATTGGATCGGCGCGAGGGCTCCACAAAAGACCGACCCATGACCACATTTCAGATATTCCCGACAATCCCATGGTCTGTAATGTTCTTATGTTGATCGACTTCTTTATTTTAATTTACCCTTTTTTTTTATGTTTTAAAACTCGGCACGTGTCGATTAGACGCGGTTTAAAAAATAAATACGGCCCACCTTTCCGGTCTTCACTCTTTAGTGTCCAATCTGAAAAAGGAGGTTTTGACTCATTGGCTGTGGGTATTATTAGTGCTAAAAACGAGGGTGATTAGAGTTCCGAGTGTGCTTTATGTAACTGTTAACACACGATTACCACTTGACTGATCACATTATGGGATATGGGTCCAACTCTCTCTCATTAAAAAAAACATTTTCGTGAAATTATTTTTATTTATTTTAATATAAAGGTATTTTCGTTATTTTATAAAAAGTTCACGGAAAATAATAAAATGTAATTTTTCAAACTTAAAAAACTCGATAAATTATTTTTAAAGCTAAAGGAGTTTAAGTCAAATTCATGCATAGTTGAGAAGAGTGTATAGTTAAGAGGAGTCATGTGAAATTTTTTCAAGACATTAGGGTGGCCAACTAGCTAAGTTAATCTAATGTGCTAAATTTGTAAAATCACACTTGATTAGTGTGGAACGACTGATATGAATTTGAATTAATTGTATGTATATATAATAAAAAAAAGAATTAATTGTAAGTAGCCCAATTTGTAGGAGCTAGCTGTATGTTAAAGTAAAATGAGTGAAGGGTTTGGGACCATTATTTGGTTTTTCTTTGGAGGGGCTTTAAATGTAGGTGGCACTGTGGTTGAAGTAGTCATGAACACATATTGGATTGTTACGTGTGAGGTCAACTCAGTTGTTACTGTCCCTCCATTTGCATCTTGTGAATTCAAAATTGGGTAGTGGAGGAGCAATCATGTTTGAAGATACAGACAAAAACACTTGTCACCTTCGTGATTTTGGACTTTATTCAAAAAAAATGTAAACAATAAAAGCATTTACCAAACTAAGTTACTATTGAAAGTAATTTCAAAAATGTGTTTGGGCTGTCAAGTGTCACTCTATGAGAAGATACTGAATTTTTTTGTTGACTTTTTGCTGTGCACGTCTGTGGCTACAGTGAACTCAGATTTTTTATATTAAAAAAATCAAAAAAACCATAGGTGCCTCAACCAAGACTCGAACCCTTCACCAAATCTCCCCACCGTGCAAGGATTTTACGCTTGAACAAATATTAATGTCATAACATTCTCACTTTTCTTTTTATAAATACCTTAGAGTTCCTTATGGAAGTCAGTATTTTCAAACAAAAAATTGGTCTCCATGCACATCTCTACATATTCCAAAATTAACTTAATACTTTACTCACTTGTTTTATATTATTACTTTCATTATGTTTTTTTATTTAATTTTAATTTGTTTATATAATTAAATTACACGTAGATGAATGTTTTATCAAATTGGTCCGTTTTTAGTTTCAATTATATGATTTATATTA